>NCKU01002525.1:7037-18749 GCA_003675995.1 Dinothrombium tinctorium | reverse complement strand
CGAAACTAAGTTACGCAATTTATTTACACACATCTTGCGATTTAAGTGCTGATATAGAAGTGATCAATACAAGAAAGCAAACTGAGAATGCTGAAAATTCTGACATAAGAAAAGTTAGTTTTCATAAAGTTTCATTCATTTTTCCCACTTCGCGTCTTTTCCCTCATAAATTCATTTAAAATGAATATAAATTTAAGATGAAAAAAAAAGATTAATTGAATGTAAAATAAAATTTTTTAACTTAACGCAATTCGTGATCGCATGTAATGCATTAATTCGAGCGAAAGAGAAGAGAGCGAATTTCACTACTTTAACGACAACAAGCAATGTAACAATTGCGCAGTATATGTTCTTATCGATGTTTAGAAAATAACTATACAGTGAAAACTCGTGTTCTCCTCTTTTACTACTATGTATTTGGCAAAAAATTTTCGCTCTCCTCTCTTACTCGCGACTTATTGTTAAGTACGCAGTTATTTTCGAATTTCATGATCAATACTTGCTTTGCCTGCTGAGAAAAAGTTTTTTAGGAACATTTGCGTCTGTACAATTTATCATCTACCTCAATCGATTTGAAATTTCACGATTTACTCTCGCTCATGTTTATTATTATCGACGCACTTCTTCAATTTATAATCGTAACAAGTGTGCCGCTCTTCATCGATAGCAGTAAATGTTCGCATCAATCGCTTTTTTCGAACGATGGCTGTGTATTTGGTTAAAAAAGCGAAGCAATTCAAGCCTGAATCGCCGAAAGTGTTCGTCCGCAGTAATTTAGCCGATTGCTCGATCAATTTTGTCGATTTCGCGCCCGGTTTGATCAGATTACCGCTTTCCGGAGTGATCACTGTCGACTTATTGGAAAGAGAAATTGAATTTCATAACTTCAGGTATGACGCGTTTCAATTATTAAACATTCATCAATCAAATCAAACTTTGCTCTAATCTTAAGTTAATTTGAATTTAAATTTGCTTTAACAGTATTTCAATTATCTTATTAAAATGATTCTCATAATTTAATTTTATCAACAAATTGCTTTGTGTTCTTTTTAATGTCATTTGTAAAATGAATATTTCATCACTTCTTTCAAGCTTAAAAAGCATCGATGAGAAAATTGAAAATTCTCTTCATGATTTTATTCTCAAATTAGCGATTCAGATGCTTTTCAGCGATCAGTTTATATAAGTAGCTAAAGCAATGAAATTAGTGAAAAGGCGTCGTTGTTTTTTGCAGATTGAATTTCGTAACGCTTATTAACATGAATAGCATATGCGAGATCTTTCTCCGAGATTATATTTTGCTTTCAACATGACTCTCTTTGTTTGATTAAATGTCCAGTAACTCGATCGATAGATAGTTCATAGTTGCTTATCTCTATATGCCTGATAATATTAGAAGAAGCGAAATGTTTATACGCGCATTTTATGCTTTCTTTGAAGTTTTTATACTAAACTCGATACTTTTCATCTCGAAACTACTTTGATTTTATTTGAAACGAAAAATAATATCGAAAGCACGCGATTCATAAAGTTTTTCATTTTTTTAAAACTCACAAAAAAAATTCTCAATTTTTGTGAAGAGCAAACATTTTCAAGCAAAATTGTAAGAAAATTGTAAGAATAAGAGAGAAATCAACTTTGAAAAAGTTTAATTAGTTTACTTTTGAAATTTTACTCACAGTTTAATGCGTTTTTACTGATAAATAAAAATTTAATTCCTGAGCGATTATTATTTACTTATTTGTTAATTCATTTTTTAACTTTTACGAATGAGCTTCATCATTCTCTTTTTTTATTTCTATCCAAGCAGCCACATTTCGAGAGATGAATAACGATGTCGGACAGATGTACCTAACGCAATAAATCTTAAACAGCAGTCTTAAAGTCTAGCGTCATTTTTTAGAATTAAAACAAAGATTCTATTCACAAAAAAGCGTAGGATCATCTCTCATTGTTTTTTGCTTTTTGGCTCGAGTTTGTGTCTAAAAAAATCAAATTTGTTTCTTGCTTTTTAAACTAAAACTTTGCTCTTTGAAAAAGAAAAAACAAAATTAAGATAAATTTATTCATCAGCCTGAGTGTTTCGAAACTTTGAATGTTTTCTAGCCAAGCAACAACCAAAAATTCAAATTTTTTCTTTTCTCCTCGCAGAGTGCTAATCGAAACCGCAAACAAATGGCTAAAACGGCATTTGGAATGGGAAGCAGTTTCTTGCGAAACGATTACACTTATGCACAAAACGTCGTCGGAAAACTACGACCTAAATGCGGACGATACATGCTTCTTCGATCTCTCGTTTCAAAGCAAACACTATCTGAAATCATTGAGGTAATCGATGCGAACTTCATCTCTTTTCAAACATACTGTGAACTTCTTTTAAAGTTAATTTTATTTTGTCAAAACAAAGCAAAGCACAAAAAAATGTTTTGCTTTGCTAGAGAAATAAAATTGTGTCGTAAAACACATTGAAAGCTGTGTTGACAAGCGAAGACGAAGAAGAAGAGGCATTTTCACGAAAATAAAGAATGTCAAAGTTACTTTTGTGTAAAGAAGGGCGAAAAATTCGCCGCTTAATTATCTAGTTTTACGAATATTCGCGTTAAAGAAGCGAATTTTTTTTGGCACTGTACTTTGCATTCGAGTGCAAAAGGGATAAACGCTTTATAAAAAGTTAAGACAGTTTTCGAGTTTTCTTTAGATAACTAAATTCAAAAATTCTAAAAGCGCAATTTTTATGAGTATTTTAAACATCAAAAAAAAAGTTTTTAAAAACTTAATCGATACTCACAAGAAAACCACTTTTTAGCTTCAACGAAACCTTTTTGGTTCAGCAGAACTTACAAGTTAGTGTGAACAACTTTGTGTGCATTAATAGTCGCTGTCATCATAACTGTAAACTTTGACAGTAACTCTGTGGTTTTTGCTTCAGTCGGCCGAATCGCTTCAAAGTTTTTCAATATTGTTTGCCTGGCGCTTGTAGAATTTTTTCGAAAATTTATCGAGATGGCAAAAAAAAATTCAATTTTTATGGCGATTCGCGAACGAATGCCCACACAAATTTTTTTATCTTTCAATCTTTTTTCTTGCCCCGAAAAACATATAAAAAAAAGTTTTTATGTTAGTTTATGCTTAACAGTCGAAGAAGCTTCTCTTGTGAGCTACATTGAAAACTAGATCCGGCCGAAAAGTAATTTTCTTGTTGATAGCACTGTTTACGCAATCTTTTTTCGGTTACTATTCGATCGCTGTTTGCGTTTTTTTGCTGAAAAGATGAGCTGCAATTTTATTCTTTATTTGCCTGGTCATTTAATCAAATTCCGATTTATTCAATTTGCGTCAAACGCGTAGGCGACAATATTGAAAAGATTTTGTCAATGACGAGCAAAATATTTTTTTTTTCTTACGAATATTAACGTTGTGCAATCTTCTCATAAATCATTGCCAATCGCTTCTAAACATAACTAAAATTGTTTCGTAATTTACGAAATTTTCTTTTACTCAACATAAATCAAGAAGCGAATTTAGTACATTAGCTCGTCTTCTTCTCACTGCTCTTCTTTATGCTCTTCATTAATAATTTATCAAATAAAAAGTTTTCTGAGCATGAAAATGTAAATCAAAAGCAATTTTCAATTCTTTTATATTGAATTTTACCTTTAAAAAAATGTGAAGATTCAATTTTCGTTTCTTTTCGCTAAAAGATATGTTTACGAAATTTTTTCATCTTCCGCGATCAATAAAAATCGTGTTATGATTGCAGTGAAAACGCTTTTCTTTACATGCTTATTTGATCCTTTTTTTCTTTTGATTCTCGAAAATATTATTGAAATTCCCATGTTCGAACCTATCGCTAATCTAAGTTAGTGAACAAAAAAGCTCCAATTTTAAGCAGCTTTGCAAGGTTCTTAATGAACTTTGAGAAGTCACGAAATTTCAGACGTTTCTCTCCTGGATCGAAGTTTGTTTTCAAAGTTTAGCGAAAAAAAAGGAAAAAACTAGAATATTGCGTTTTGTTTAAGGTATTTCGCATTTTAATTTAAATTTATTTCGTTTTCATTTAAATGCGAAAATAGTATTGCGAATATAAATATCCTCAATGTTGAGATAAGCGACATTTTAAATAAAAATTTTATTTTTTCAATGATTTAACTTATGCGTGTGACGACTTACAAAACTGAAAATAGCGATTCTTCTCTATGATTTTACTTTTCAATGAAGTGTGTCTCGACAAACTTTTGTAATATTTCAATGTGACAAAATCACTTTTTTATCTCGATGCTTTTGAATTTTTTTTTATCACACGCTTTAAAAAACATTGTCAAAATATAAAATAACATGACATTGTTATTTTAATATCTTAAACGTGCGTAACGACGAAAAACAAAGAACACAATTTGAAGACGCTTCAAAGCTTATGAAAACAATGGATCGCAGAATTTCGAAAATGTAGCCAAACATTTGTTTAAGATTTTTGATATTTTTCCTGTAATTTGCTGAAAGCATTTTCTCAAAAGTTTCTTCAAAAAAAGCAAAGTTAAAGTACGATTATAAGTGATGAAAATCTCAGATTTGATTACAAATCAATTTTTTTGCTTCTCAATTCAATAAAAAATTAAAAACTCGACGCTTTTGTTTCACTTATTTCAGGGTGTGGATTAAGCGAAGAGCGGTCAAATGTAGTCCGCAAAATTGTCAGACGTTGAATTACATTGACGTCGTGCCCGAGAAGCTGAGCCCGAGCAATTTTATGAAGCCGAATTTCGAATCGAGAGAAGATCTTTTGAGAAGAATAAACGAATTCATCAAAAACGAGGAAATCAATGGCAAATTAATCACAGTGGAAACTGTGGCGTACGAAGCGAGTACCGATTGGAAGATCGACACCGAGTTAACGCTAACACCGATTTCGATTAAATTCGTCTACATTTTTCGCGTGTTTTTCGATTGCAGCTCGGCAAATGAAGGCGAAATAGGTGAGTGAAAAAAAAAATTGAACGACGAGCAGAAAACTTTTTCAAAATCACTTAACCAAATGCTTTACACAGACATCGAGGACTTCGTTCCACAAGTGATCTCAAAGGGCGGCATTTTTACGCGACCTAAATTCGAGTCGATGGCAACGCTGGTGAAGAGAGCAGAAAAATGGATTGCGAACTGTCCATTCGGTCGTTTCATCAACTCGAAATCGATGTGCGTAACGATGAAATCAAGTTAGTGAATGTTTGCCTTGGCATCGTCGATAGCTTAAACTGTGATTCGTTTTAGATATTGTGCCGAATCTTTCCTCAGTGTATTTCAGCATTCCGTCAGATTTTCTCAAAATATTTCGCGTTGTTTACGTGAAATACCGCAGTAAAGTGCAAAACAATTCAATTTATCCGAATTCGCTTTTACTGCATCCGAATGATAAACGAGAAACGATCGCAGAGTTCAGCAAACGCGTCGACGACACCTTTCAAAGACAGGTCAATGGTATTTATCGAATCCGCTCCTTCACTCGTTCGATTAGAGCTTGAAGATGGTTGAGAGTAGTCGCGACTTACGCGTAATCTGGGTCTGATCGTATTTGGAAAGCCAAATTATCAGCCTCTTCAAGCTCTACTCTCGATCTCTTCAAGATCGAATTTCATTCAAAAAAAAATTTACTAAAACCAAAAGTTTCACTTTTCTCATTTTCACAGACGAAGCGAACGGTTTGAATAATATGCTTAAAGGAATGGTTTGCGGCGAAACAATTTACGTTGTTTGCCGTAATAATATCGACGAAGCGCGAAAAGAAGTGCAGAAGACATTCTTTCGCACGCGGATCGAACTGAAGTCCGGATTTGTGTTCTTCGTGTATAGAATCAGCTACGATTTGGGCGCACAAAAGTGGAACGATTTGCAATGCAATCAATGAAGAGAGAGAGCGAGAGAGAGAGAGAAAGAGAGACAAGCATCTGTGTAGACAAGCATCGTTCTATTCTCTTCTCGATCTCAATTATTTCAAAGCATCGCTTCATTCGATCGCTTTTCAGCTTCAATTCATAAATGACAACAACAAATTCAATTTGTTTCGCAAATGTTTCGAAAATGTTTTATTCATGTTTTTATTTTGCTTATTCTTCGTTTATTTATTTCTATTTCAATTTCTATAAATCGTATGAGTGTTTAAAATTCACTGAATCATTATTATGATTATTATAATATCTCACTGAACACACACACACACACAATTGAATATTATTTATTCTAAAAGCGCTTACAATTGTGACTATTGTGACTAGAATGGCTGCTTTTGGTATAAAAATATTCAAACATTTGTGTGAAACAGACTCATTTCTAGCGTAGGTACATTCCAGAAAACAAATTACAATTAGTGTTTGTAGAGTTTTAAAATTTAATTTTTAGTAAAATTTGTTTTTCAAAAAAAAAAACATTACCCGATTACATTTTAATATTGTCGAAAGTGTTTTAAATGGTCAGGTACAAAAACACGTTTTTTTTTCAATTAATATTACTACTTTGAAAATAATTTAAATAAATCGCGCGTTTTGCTAAATTGAAAAAATTTTCGATGTAAAAATTTTCGTTTTCCGCTTTCACATTCAAAATTTAAAATATTCACTCGAATTTGTTTATTGATAAAATAATTTTTTTAAAGACATTAGATCTTAACTAAAATTTGCGCTCAATTGCTTTCGATGACAGCGAAAGAGTTTTTGATATGAACATTAACAAATCTAATTGACAAAATTTTAAAAAATTTTTATGTTGTATGCAATATTTAAGTCGAATTAAAATCAAAATTAAATTGAAAAAAAGTTAAGAAAAACTTTGTATTGACATGCAGAAATAAAAAATCATTTGAACAAACGAGTAAAAACCATTTGAAAACAAAATTCAAACTGAAATTTAAGTTTGCAAGCATTTTATTTAGTAAATGTAAATAAAATGAAATTTTTGCTAAAAGTTGCTTTTTAATGAAAAATGTTTTTTTTGTCGAAATCGCTGTGTTTCGATTAATTATTGTAAATTACGCCCAAGTTCGGCAAAAATATTTGTCCAGCTTAAGTTTAAAAATAAAAGCGCCAGAAAAGAGCGTCATGCAAATGAATTTTTAATTTTAAAAAATTGAAAACATTAATTTGAAGCAGTTAAGCAAATAGTTTCAAAGATAAAATTTAACCGAGTAACATTGTCACATTTTCTTCTAATTCTGTTCTAGAAAAATTTAATTCGTGTGAAAGCTTTGAACTTGATAAACTATGAAATTCATCTTCTCGATATCTGTCGCTTTCTTCATCCTATTGAATTTTGCTCAACGAGCAGTTCAACAAGGCTTAGAGCACGGTGAAGATAGTAATTAATTGATTATTGATCGCTTTTTTGACAATTTTTTTTCAAAAATTATTTCAACTTTACTTAGTTAGTAAAACAAGGTTGCTTAGATAGTACAGTTGTATGAATACACACTAGCGAGATAATAAAAATAGTCAGTCATGGGAGGAAATCGAGAAGTGTAATTTTCTGTGTGGCAATGTGGTTAAGTTTGAATTTCTCATTCGTTGATCATATCACATTTCTTAAGAATTTGCCATATTGCGCGACTTGGTTAAATTTTTATTATTTTGGCAAGTTTCTTATATAAAAAAAAAATTAAGAAAACACATTAAGGTAAAAACGAAACATAACGAAACGGCATATAAGAAGCGTTGATTTTACTCAAGTCATCAGTTAAAAATCTTTGGGGTATAAATTCAAGCAAATTCGGAAAAGCATCTTCATCGAGATGAATCTTTATAATATTGATCCACACACTTGTACCTTTAGGAAGTTTTAAGCCACCGATTTCCGTGTTTTCCTGAACTTTTCGGCTAAGTAAAGGACCTGGTGGATAAAGTCGCATTGTTTCTTTAATCACACCTTCTGTGTAGTTCATTCTACTTAAATCTTCGCGTGTGATCTCTCTCTCATTATCATCACCGAAACTCTTCATTTCTTTTTCTCTGAACCTCCTAATAATTTGCAATCAGCAAAAACACCCACGACAAGGTCGAACTTGTTGTATCATTACCTGCCACGATAAGTGTTTCAACGTCGTCCTTTATACTTTCATCGCTAATCGAGTTATCATTCAATTGAAATGAAATTAATGAATCCAAAAATGCCATCCTTCTCTTTTTAACATCAGCAACTTCATTTAAGATTTTCTCTTTGCGACTCTTTATCATACGCATTACAAAACTATTCAAAAAATCGAGATCTTCTTTGTATTGCTTTCCTACTTTCGCTTTGTAAAAAAAATAAAATCGCTCCAAAGCAGTGGATTGTAAACGCAGTCAAAAGTATTTTTAAAAACTCTGTTTAAGCAGATAACAAACTTGCTATTTTCATCTTTTTGCGTGCCTAGTGATGATCCCATTGTTGTCGATGCAAGTGCGTCAATTGAAAAATTACAAATCAATTTGTGAATATCGATATAATCCGAGTTCGCATTTGAATCGATAATTTTCATCATCACGGAAATTTCATTATTTATAATCGGAATGAAGCTGTTCAGTACATCGGAATGAAAAGTTGGATTCAAAAGTTTTCGTTTCGCTTTCCACTTTTGGCCGTTTGAAGTGATCAATCCATATCCTAAGAGAGGCACAAAGAATTCGTATTCATCAGATTTATCGATGACAGTGTTATCTTTTAGTAAATTGTTGACGATTTCAGCTTTATGAATGTAAAGTATAGCTCTGGGACCGAAGAATAACAAAAACATTCCGTCGTTCTTGTGTCGAACATACATCTCGTCGAACAGCTCATTCATGCGTTTTGTGAATGAGGCTTTTTTGCTCAACAGGAGATCGATATTTCCAATGATTGGCCATCGGGGCTTAGGACCAGGAAATTCATCGTATTTCTTAACGAAATCATACCAACTCCAAAGAACCCATAACAGTATAAAGCTTATCACAACGAATATAAGCATTGCAAAATCCATTTTACAATTCTTTTTTAAAAATTAAAAAATATATTTTTTTATACAGATTATTACATATGAAAATTATTTATTTTTTAACTTTGTTTTTTGTATTTAAATTGATAAGACATTAAATCGTTTTAAAATTTAAAAAAATTCACAACTTTTAAAAATAGGCGTATGGCTATTCTCATCAAGAAAACCTTCAAAATGATATTTAATTTATTAAGAAAGCGATTGGACATGTTTTGACTTTCGCTTGTGAAATCAAACGCTATTTCAATTTATTTGTTTGCATATACATCATCAAGTATCATCTAAACAAAACGATGGAAACTTTGATTAACGAAACAAAGGCGAAATTTTTTTTAATATTCGCTTTTTGATGAAAAGATTCTTTTTTTTTCTATTATTTAACTGAAAAAGCTGAAGATTAAATTTTTTCTTTCTCAAAGTTTAATCTATCGAAGTGCAAAAAAGTTTTGATTTAAAAATAACAAGAGAGAAAACTACAAAGTAAAATTTAAAAAATTCATTTGCTTTCTTGTCTTCAGAGAGACTCAACATTCGGACTAAATCAAACTCTTTGCTTTTCTATCGTTTTCATCTAATATTAAATTTCCCAATGACATCAAAAATCGACGTGAAAATTGCTTGCGTTAAGGTAAATATGATTAATATTCAGAGAATAAGAATAAAAATTTTGTTTATTTTACTTTTTTAAAATTCATTGTAATACAAGATCGAAAATTCGAAATTTTATTTTTCAAACAGCCTAAGCCTGGGTACGAATTTGATATTGAAATAGATAAAACAAGTGGGAGCATGAAAATGAAAGGTTTGAGAGCACTTACTCGTTTTGATTTGCTTTTGGAGAAGATGAATTTAAAGTATTCACGAGGCAGTTTTTAAACTTAAAATTGATAAAAATTTCGTGAATAGCACAACTTACGTAACTACCGATGCTCTCGATCTCGGCTCAAGGTATCCAAACGGATCGTTCGTCGGAATCTTGGGTCTTGTTCAGAAAGGAGTATGTTATGGATAGGTAAAAATCGATAAAAGGTAAAATTTTAATTTTCTCTAGGAGGTAGAAACTGGCATGATGCCAGTATACACCACAGTTAAAGGGTTCGATTTTGGACCTGTTGTTTACGAAACAAGAAGCGTAATCATTTCGAAATACAACGAGCCTACAGAGATGAACATTAGCGTATTGAATTCAATTCTTGATTTCGCCAACATCTATACACTGATCGGAGTGATTTTAGTCATAATTGGCTTTAAACTTCTGATGATAAGCAAATCGATTATTGACATACTGTTCAAAGTGTATGCATTCATTTTTCAGCAGATTTTCCTCGAACCGAGATCCTATTGGAAATGCACACTTTACGCGTTGATGTTGTACTCGCTTCTCGCGTTTCACTGCCATTACAACGGTTACTTTTCGACCGCATTGAGCGTTAAATTGAAGCGAGCGAATATAAAAAGCATCGAAGATGCGAATGCAACTAATTTGAAGCCTTTACTGTTGAAACCGTTTGAATACGATGAGGAGTTCAAAAATAGTTTGTTTCAAATTGATAGAAGCATATGGCAAAAGGTACAGAAAATTGGTCTCGACAAATGTCTTGTGTCTAATGATCCAATTAAAGCGAGAAAATTTTACAAAGAAATTCTCAATGCTAAATCATATGTGTTCATTCCGAAAGCGACCTCAAGAATGTTTCGCGAGTTTAGTTGCTTTTTTATCGATCAAGAAGAGAATTCTAACGATGGCTTCAAGAAGGAGGAGAATAATAATCCAACATTGTTTTTATCTGGTCCGATGTTGTCGAGAAATCTCGCATTTGCTTATAAGTCGAATATGAGTAAATTGGTTGAGCAACGACTAAACTATTTGTAATTTTTAGAGTTTGTAAATTTTTGTAAAAATTTTTGCTCTCTATAGGTCCTACGCATTAATCGATAACGGATTCGCTTTGGCTGCTGAGCGTTTGATCGACGAGGATGTGGTTATATTCTCGCCTTGCAAAGGAAAACCGAAAGTTGATTTCTTTAAAGAAATCGACATGAGTTCACCGTATGCACCGATCGGTTTACCATTTCTCGGCAAATTCTTTCTTCTTTCTCTAAGCTTATTACTGATTCCGACAACGATCTTAATTCTTGAGAGGAAACAATTAAAAATAAATCGATTCGAAAGGGCAGGAGTCAAAGGAAAAAGGAGACGATAGAGAGAAGTTCAGCATTTTCACTTTAAATATAGAAAATATAAGAATTCATTGAATCTAGTAGCACAAAACATTTCGATTTTTCTTGCAAACACTTTTATCTTGCGAATTTAAACATTTGAACAATAAAAATATTTGAATGAGGAGCAAACTTCACTGTTAAATTTAGATTACTTCTCCACTAGAGTACCTTTAATAGTATCTTTAATGTATCTTTGTCTGAATGTGACTTTTAAAAATGAAAAGCGATGAGTATCTAATCATTTCGATAACATCATTTCTTTAAATGAACACCACTGATAGCGACATGATTTCGTTTTTGATCACTTCGCATCTTGTTGATTGTTGATTTTGAATTTTTGAATTCATTTTTTCAATGTTCATAATCACAGTAATAAAAAATTTTGACAATTTAATCAATAAGTGCGAAAACAACGAAAATTAATTATTTGTATTGTGATTACTGTTGTTATTAAATGAATTGAAATTGACTGTAAATCATCATCGCATTTATCTAAAAAA
>NCKU01002523.1:0-18755 GCA_003675995.1 Dinothrombium tinctorium | reverse complement strand
ATTGTGTAAATTGAGAGAATTAAGTTTATTCCAGGAGCGATAATGAAAAACTTTAGGTATGCTTCTTGCTTTGAAATTCATTTTTCTGGCAACATATATCATTTGATGATCACTGATATTTTCGTCTATAACTCCACTTCCGCTTATATTTTTCAAGACATTTGAATAAACGTGGTCTATTAAAGATCTAGAGGAAATACCAAACCTTGTAATATCTGAAATTAGTTGCTCAAACCCTTCATTTTTGTGCTGGTTAAGCCATTTACGATTTTTATCTCCTAATAAATCAATATTAAAATCTCCAATTAATATATTTTCATCATTAAGTGTTTTTAAGAATTCGAAGTACTCGTTGCGGATTTCTTTTTTTAGGTCAGGAGGTAAATATATCGTTGTGACATAAAATTCTTTATTATTTTTGAACTTGATACCAACTTTGATATGTTCAAAATTAAAATTTAGTTGTTGTTCATTGACAATACCATTAAATTCATTTTTTACATAAACAGCAATACCTCCTCCTTTCTTAAATTTTCTATCATTTCTAAGCATGAAATAACCATCAATACTTAATAAGTCATCAGGATATTCTGGTTTGAGCCATGTTTCAGTTAAACAAAGCAAATCGGGTTTAACGTTACTGCAGATGCATTGAATGTGATCGATCTTCTGTTTCAAACTCCTTATATTTAAATGACAAATCTTTATTCCCTTTAGTTTCTTGAAATCAAATATCTCTGATCTTAGGTCATTGATAGTTAAAGGAGGGCCAGGATTTAGTTCAATATTTCCCAAGATTAACAGAAAACGAATAACAAGATGTAAATGAGTCATTGTTGTAAATTCGTGAAATCGAATCGTAAACAAATTCTCAAGATAAATACGCTTAAATTGACTCATTTTGCATAAGTTTTTATACCAATATGGTCTTGGGATATTCCTTTATAAGATCAATTGACGCTTTATGATAGAAATTTAATATTAAGGTATAAAAATTTCAAAAATTAGAGGAGCTTTAACTTTGCTCAACTTCACGTTACTACAACAATATCCAAAGTGCATTTTAGTGTGGAAGTGGAATTTTAGTTATTATAGAAAGGGCATTTAGAAAATTTTTTTTATTGCTCAAAAATTAAATCGAAAGCTTTAAATGACGAAGTTATATAAAATTTTTTGCTACGATAACCAAAATTATTCGTTTTTTGTTTTTTCAATTTTTCGTTTATTTGAAATTTGAAGCTCTCTGAAGAATATTTTTTTTCTAAAACTTACCTAAAACCTGTCCAAACTGGACTTGCACAAATTTTTAATTATTGATATTTTTCGTTAACGGTGCAATCAAGGAACCATAAATATATCATTTGAACAAACAACAAATAACTAATTAATTAAAATTTTTTAAACAAAACTATTGGTTTCTTCTTGTAAAAAATTAAATTTTTTAAAATAAGGTATGTAATGATTTTGTCCATTGATTTTTGTTAATTCAAATATGATTTTCTTCTAAATGTGAGCTGTCTCAGCAATTATTTTTTAATTTGTTATTAAGACTTATTAAGCCATTTGATATAAAAAAGGAAAGTTATATCTTTACCCTTTAAAGGACCTTTTGAAGATTGAAATATTTTTGCCTATGGAAGAATCAATGTTAACATCGCTTTTTAAAAAGTAATTTTTTGCAAAAAATACAAATCGAAATTTAATTTCGATAATATCAATAAAAATAAAAATAGTTGTTTAAACTAATTTAATCATTTCATCTACATTCCTTTTTATTAAGTAGCAATTTTAATTGATTGAAATTTACTGCCATTTTTGAGCCTATTTCTTACTGCATTAATAAAGTATAAAACAAAATTATTAATTTTAAATTAAGTTTTTAAACTATTCTTAATTATATTAATTATTTAGATATGATACACTTACGAATTTTTAATAACGAAAAAATCTATTCGAAATACGCACGTAGACAAGCAGAAATGCCAAATATTTTGAAATTTTAAGGTATTTGTTAAAAATATATAACAGATAAGTTCTAGGATTTTTTTCATTAATTTCAATATATAAAATATTGAGAATATAATGAAGTTTCAAAATCACAAATAAAATAATTTTAAAATATAACTAAGAGAGTAGTGAATTTTTAAATCCTAAGATGGCAATTTTGGACAAAATCATAATGATGTTGTTCTTATTCAAAGCTACATAACTTTTCATTTAGAATCTTATTTGAAATGAATATTTTAATGAATTAAGAAAAGACATGGTCATATTTAACTTTGTAAAAATTTTTAAATTTTATTTTTTACAGCGCGTGCAAATAAATAATAAAAATTTGTGCAAGTCCAGTTTGGACAGGTATTACTTAAACCTAAATTATTATCACTTAAATAAGCTCATCATTTTCATTATTTTTTTCGCTTTCAAAATCTAAACAATGGCAACTGTCAAAATTATGTTTCGTCAAAACCCACTTCTCAATTCACTTTGCGAATTGCTTTGTATTCAGCGCTTATAAACTCGATTTTACTTTGCAAACTCAAGTGCATGCAAATTTGTAAGCAGTGGTTTTCAGAAAAGTGCTTATTGTGACACAGCAAGTATTCACTTTACATTTTGTTATGTTGATTTCTCTTCTTTTTTATTATTCTGACATAATGAGCTGTCGTTATGATAAAAAATTTCTCATGTTACGATTTACACAATTGCCTACACTCTCGTAAATTCAAACCAGCCATAAATAAAGTAAATGGCCTTTAAAGATTGCGCTTCATTTTCAACAAAGTGCTCTGGGATATAATTTGCATGCAACTTGTTAATTCGATAAATGAGTTAACCTTACATTGTATCGCAATGTAACTTAATGTACAAAATTAACGATGACATTTACAAAGAAATTTTCTGTTCGCTTCTTTAGGAAAAACCTACATGCAAAAAACATAGCGCCTTATAACAGTTTGCTTTTAATTTTAATTGCTTTTTCAGGTACATTAATTTCTAAATAGTGCTCTAAATTCACTTTCATTAGCAGCTGTATGCAAACAGTTTTTTCACAATGGTAGTTAAGACAAAATGAAGTAATAAGAAATGGTTACTATAAAACAATTGGTGGGAATATCAAAATCGAGTCTTCGATTCTTCAATTATTCAGAGACAAAAAATTGAAACTTACAAATAAAACATATAAAGTTGAGAAATTAATTAAAAATTCTATTTTCATCTGAAATTTTTTTTTTAATCTGATGTATAAATTCAATCTTAAAAGCACTTCGATACGCTGTGAAGTTGATCGAGTAAAAATTACTCTTTTGGTCAGGTGCCGATCTCGATGAAACTTAATATGTGGATAGAACTTCATAAGAATTAACCCCATCATCGGTTTAAAATTTCATTTGAACAAAGTTAGTCGCATGCAAATGTTAATATTGTCCATGAAAAAACCGGACCGAAATCTCAACTGATTTTTATTGAATTTGTTTTAAATGAAAGCTCAATCAATGAAAACTTTTTTGTGATAATTTTCATTATATTAATCTGTTTTGTATGAATAAGATAGCAAAACGTTGTCATCGACTGTATAATTCATCTGCCAGCTTATGATAGATACTTGATAATGCTGCATAAAAGCGCTGAAAAATTGCTACTAAGGTGTTTAACATGAATAATAAAAATGATAACATCTATTATATAAAGAATTAAATCATTTAAAACAAACCAGATGAAAATTCGGTCGAGCCTTCAGTCGAAAAAATTTTTTCTTATTGACTTAAAGTTTGAACGCGAATAGCTTTCTTTCATTCGCAAAATTCGTATGATATGAGTAATTCTCAATCCACACATGAAATTCTATCTACACACATTGCCACATTTGTTTGCTATTTTTACCACTTAAAACTTAAATATTCAATGGATAAGATAACACATTACAGTGGCTACGAGTGAACTGTACGAGATCGGCCAAAAAAGCACTTTTCTTGTATTTTACTCAATAAAATATGTCAGCGTGAATATCTTAGTGTTAAAAAAATGTTCACTTTCCTTCTAAAAATGGCTAATTGCAAATCGACAGAGTGAAAAAAATTTAAATGACACTCTGCAAACATCATTATCACTTAAAACAAATTCAGGTATTCAGCTTCATTAATAACGTATTTATTATAAAAGCAGAATGAAATGCGTTATGAAAGCGAACAAAATAATGAAGTCGATTACGTGCACACTTTAAAGCTAACAATTGTAAGAGTTTGCAAGCTTGCATATACCAAATTATTTGAAAAAATTTTAGAATGTAATAGTTTTGCATTTTTCAAGTTAAAGTGATGATAATACAGAATGTAACTTTCGAGACTTTCATTTCGTTAAAAACTGTTAACGTTTAAACCAAAATTACTTTTATTGCGCCTCTTAAGCCTAAATTAAAGCTAGAAACAATTTTTCTACTACATTAAGTTCCTCATAGTTTTTATGCTTAGAAAAAAAACCACATTTCAATGACACATTACATTAAAAGAGCTCGAAATGTGCTTTTTAACATTTACTTTTCTTCTCTTTAAATTAAGTCGCTCAATTATCGAATTAACATATTTTAACCATTACCATTGTCATTCTTTAAAATTTGCTTGAATAAAAAATCAATGAAGCTCAAATAGAAAGCAAACTGACTTGTGGTTCTGAAAAGAAAGTGAAAGATAGTTTATAATGACTTGCAAACAATGAGATTGAAATGAAGTAGAAGAAACAATTTTTACTTTTGTACGAAGCCTTGATTCTCTTTCGATTGAATAAAGACGCATAGTATTAGTCGAAAGCATTAGTTTTTCATCAGCCTTTTTTTGCAATTTGCAAAGCGGCTAGTGGAGAATATTTGAATGCTATTTGCAGCAAAGACAGCCTAATACAGATATTAACTTTTATGATTCCAAAATCGCCATTAATGTTGTCGGAAAATCACGAAAACAGACATTTTCATAGCGATGTTTTTTGCTTGCTTCGCTTTGCTCTACTTTGCGAAAAGCACTCACAACATATTGGTAAAAACGAACAAAATAGAGTTTTTCATTCGATATTCGTTAACATCGCTAGACGAATAGATAAAGCGCAATCTTTGATGTTAAAATTTTTTAAATCCAATTTTTGTTTTTAATTTAATATATTTGAAGATAAGAAAAAAATTATCACTAATCAAATGACAGAAGCATTGAAATGAAAATACAAAAAGATAAGAGTTTTAATATAGAAAATGAGAATCAATTGAGAATTTGTAATTTTATATGGTAAATCAGGTTTAAGATGTCAGGCAATAAGCTTCTTACCAACAGAATAATTCTTGATTATTATCTTTGCTTTAAAAACAAATTTGTGCTTTCATTTAGTACATTTAGATGTTAGCGCTCTGATAAAAAAAGAATGCGTAAAAGAAGAAAAAGTTGAAACTTAAAATTCATAAATAAATGTTTAAATAGGAAAACGATAAGCATGAAAAGATCGGTTGCTTAGAGAAGTAACGCTGAGCTTCGAAGCGCAGGTTCTAATCCCAAAGGTTTTTTATATTTATACTTAAATAGTCCGATTTAACTATTAATATCTTACTATGGGACTACACTTTTTTAACTCACTCTAATATTTAAAAAAAAAATATGAAAATCAAATATTTTGATTGTCAATTATAAATAAATTCATTATTAATTAATTTCTATTCAAAATATTTTTCGTTTTTCGTTGTGCTCTTAAAATTTAAAATGTATTCCTGTTAACAAACGAATCAAGAGATTAAATTATTGTTGAAAATACTTCAAAAGCTCTTTTCGAATATCAAACATTGGTGCCACGCAAAAAAAAAAAAAATTGGTCATACATGTGATTAAGTTAGTCTATAGATTGAAAATTTTTTTAAACTTATTTTGAAATGAACCTTTACCTCATAGTTAAGAAAAAGAATCAATTTGCTCCATAAAAATTGAAATTTTCACGTAAAAAATTTAAAAATGCAGAATTTGCGTAAATTGAAAAGTTAGATAAAAAATTTTTTCTATTCATTTTAAACAAAAGCGTAAATTAAATATTAAACTTGGCAATCAATCACTTTGCGTGACTTTATCATAAATCATATTTTTGAAAATTTTAAAGGCAATAAAAATGTAGTGGAGAAGGTTAAAAACTTATTCATTATGAAAAACGCCATTTCTTAAGCTTTTTGAATATTAGTTTCATTTTCTTGCGGAAATAAACAGAAGTTAATTTGAAAATAATGTGAAAAATAGCTTTTCGTCTGCAAAGAAAATGTGCAAATCTAAAGTTAATGCAATTTTCATTGAAGTTATTCAGAGATTAACCGGCAGAAAAATGCAGCGCAAGATCGACGAGTGTTTTCGCCGAAAAGAGCAACAAATTTGCTTCGATACTCGACTTCAATTAGACGCTTGTAATTTTTGCGTAATTTTGATTAATGACGTCTGAATACCATTCATATTGCTTTTTGTTTCTACTAATTTCGAAACTATCGCATTTTTATTCTTGTTTTCCGCATTTCCACTTAGCTCCATTATTAGAGAGTTAATCGAAATAAACGATTTTCAATTAACGTTTAGAAGCACGCATACAAACAAGTGTGAAACGAAACAAAAAAAGAGAGAAAAACGCAATCTAATTGAACTTAAGTACGATGCCAAAGTTTTTTAAGCTTTTTTTCCTCTAGCAAATAATATTTATTTGCAAGACAAATATTATTTGCGTAACATCAAAACATTTTGGTTTTGTGAAATTTTTTTGCTAAAATTTTACTTCGATTATATCTAAAATTTCGCGTATAATGCGAGCGTTAGACGAGAGAAAAAGTGAAACATTTTTGAAATAATCATTAAAAAATCATTAATTTATAAGTCAAACATATCTTTGAATTCTTGAATAAGAAATAAGACTGCTACAGTGAATTCTATCTTTTAAACTACATGGGGTTTCAAAAAACCTGCTTGTTGTAAAAAAGGTGGTCAGGAGATGTTATTGTTGATTTACTAAAGTCGCTATTTTATTTTAGTGGAGGTGACTGTTAGAGAAGATTTGAATTTAATTCACAATTGAAATTTAGATGCAATAGAAAAAAAAATTTGCATTTGTATAAATGTTTAATGCGCGTTATACGTGAGTAGCGTTCTATGCGACATTTTAAGCTAAACAAATTCCATTTCCTTTTCCTTTGAAAAATAATGATCAAAAAATAAAATTTCTATGGATTAAGTTCTTCATTTGTCGTTCTGTTATTATTTAGAACAAAATGATCTGTAATCTATCTGCATTCTCTTCTCTAACTATTTGATTAAGAAAAATCGTTTGTTTCGTATTGTAGGGCTTTTTGGTTTAAAAAAATTTTTGCTTTATAAAAGCGAAACCATTAACTAAGTTTGTGTAAGAAGTCTAAGAGAGAGAGAGTTAATGAATGACAATTTTGTATTTCTATTATTTTTAGCTGAAGAAATTGCATTCGATAAGTGCCTTTAATCTTTGTTTTTCTTCTGCTTTTTTTATTCAAACTCACCAATTTTAGATAAGATAGAGGAGATGAGTTAGAGTAGAGCTTTTTGACAAATACAAGTTGAGTTTTATTTTGTTTTTTCTGTCGCATTCGTTAAATTTTTTCTTCCATTTCTATGGAGAAAATTTAATGTTTTACTTGTCTTATTAGAGTTTTCTCTACCAATTTTAAAAAATGGTTCGATGACAATTCAAATTTCAAAAACAAGTTGAACATTGTTTTGTTTATCACATTAAGACTAAAAATATTTTTTCCTCTCTCTACAAATATTTCACATTTAACACTTGTTTCTAGTTGCTTCACTTTCATCTTAAGATTTATTTCGTTACTTAACTCAAAGTGAGCCATATGAATGTCGTTTGTTTCAATATCAATTTTAAAATTTTATTGTGATGAAATTTTCAGCATTAAACGTGAAAAGTAAAGAGTCAATTTAAGTTAACAAATTTATTTTTTTTGTGATTCAAAAATTGTTGAAATTCTTTTTAAAAAGTGCGAAACTTCATCAAATATTAAATTTTTACTTTTTACTTTACTTTGTCAAGAGTTAAAAATTAGATTCTTAGTTAATTTAGAATGCTTTGATAATAAAAAGCCAGTGAAATAAGTTTTTAATTGAATCTTTTTTCTTTTGAAGTGAATTAAAAGAAAATTTTAAGACGCTTTCATTAAGACTTGACGCGCAGCAATTTTTTTAATCGGCAATGTCACATTTTTACGTTTTATTTTCTCCAAAACTAACTAAATTACAATCACAGATTGCACTCTAGAGAACTAAACTAATTTATAAATGAAAAAAAAATTATACGAATGAATTTTGTTTTTTAATTTTTATTGTACTAGGCGAATTGTATTCTTCACTCTTTCGCTCACTTTTGCACTTTTACTTTCCGCTTAGGGCAACATCTCGAACTTTAGCACTCGATCTTTCGACTAATGAGTTTTACATTTTTAGATTCACTTTAACAAAATGTCAACGCGTAGAATACTAAAAATATTTGTGTTCGCTTACTCTTTTAAAAAATGTGATTGTAATTCAAGTGTAATAAATGTAATAAGCAAGCAATTTCTATGAAAATGCAATTGAGATTTGTGCGAAAGAAGCAACGCGCTAAGCAACACCACCTACAGCTGCGACTGAGCAAGAGTCGGCTGCGATAGATTTTTGCTTCATTTCTCACGTTTGTTTCGGAAGCTTCAAAAATCATCGCTAGTCGAGTTTTGAATTCTTTAAGAATTCAACTCTCACTCTGAGCTTACATTTGTATTCTTGTGAGGCAACTCTTCAGTCTGACTTTTTAATCGACATAAAATTTTACAGAAATCGATTCATACAAACTGAGCGTAAAGAATGTAATCGCGTTTTATCCTCAGACTAAAAAGTAAGTAAATCGAAATAGTTTGCTGTTCAGACTATTTAAATTGTTTTTCATTAATTGATCGATGCTTAATATTACCGATGTTTAGGTTTTTAAATCATTTAATGACACGGTGATCATTTTTTTAGTTAAAACTCAAAAATTGCTCAAACTGCTTAGAAGTAGAAACAAATTTATTTGTAATTTTGTTATCAAGCAAATACAAAATATGATTATAGAAGGAAAATGAACTTGATTTGTCAATATTTTAGACATTTTTTGTCTATAACTTGAAATTTCAAATTCAATTTTGACAGCTACAGAATCAGCGTAATTCTACATTTTTGAAGTTTGAAATAAAAATTAGAATTGCATCGATAAGCTTATATTCAATAAAAATAAAAAATAAAAATTAAATGAATGGTTAAAGTTTTTTAGTTTAAGTTTAAATATCTTCACTAGAGCTTCATTTTTATGTGATAAATTTGTCACGAATAATGTGAGTTAGATGTGATCAAAAGACAGAAATTAAGCGATTAGTTATGCAATAGAAATGTTCTTTTTAGTTTTAATCGCTCACAGATTTTAAACTCTTTTCGCTGAAAATATGAAATTGAAATATAAATTTGTCAAAATACTCAATAAAAAAGTTCTGACAAGGAATCCATTCGAATGGATCAAGAGCTTTTCTTTCAAAAGTTTGCCATAGCAAAGATACAAATGCGGCATTAAAGGATCCACAGTACTTTTGTGCACATAATGCTCGTGCAAAGTTTTATTCACGTGCAAACTTTATAATGAAGTCTACGGGGAAAATTTTTGTTTTTAATGCTACTTGCGATTAATTTCTCCGAATTTAATTTGAATTTGTCATTTTGAAAGCTTTTTTTTAATGAACTTTATTTCGATAGCTTGTTGAATTATTAAATAACAAAAATGTTTATTTTGACCAATTTACAAAGCAATAAGTTGGGGCGTGCAAAGATGAAATTCAAATCACTTTGTAGAATTCCAAGAATGACATTGGGTAACCAACTAATGTTGACCTCTGGCAATTTCGAAGCTTTTTCTTTTACTTTGAGTCAATGGGAAAATTAATTTCAAACAAAAAAATCATAAAAACCCTTTGCATTATTTTTATTCTTTTCAATTTAATAAATTAGATGGAAAATTTGGAGGCAAAAATTTTTTAAGTTTTTGCTTTTTAACATCGAAATGGAAGCGACTTTTATTAGTTTTTATATTTACGATTAAAAGATATCAAATAGGAAAAGTTTTTATAAAGAAAACTTTAAAAAATTTTTGCCTCTTAATTGTCCATCTACTCTATTAAATTGAAAAGAATAAAAGTAGTGCAAAGGGTTTTTTATGATTTTTTGTTTGAAATTAATTTTTCCACAGACTCAAAGTAAACGAAATAGCTTCGAATCTGGCTAGCGTTTGATAGAAGAACTCCATAGTTCAATTTTTATTTTTCATAAATTTGCTACAAACCGTGCTTTGTGAAGCTTTTCTGTAAGTTTGAGCCTTAAAAACAATTCCAAATTTGTAGAGAAAGGCATAACAATATAAAAAGTCATTTTACATCTACAAAGAAACTTAAATTTACTTGTTGACTACTTAACTTTACAATAGTTTATCTCTTTTCTATTCATATAAATGATAAAGCAACAGCATTAGCACCAAAATCTTTTTTGATTACGCATTTAATTCAATTTTGAACTATTCTGTTGAAAATGTTTTTATTCCTTACTCCAAATATTACGCACAAATCGATGCTTTTCTGTACCTCGCTGTGCTTAGCTGACCTATCCATTTTGTTATTCTTACGCACAAAATAAAAAAATTCTTGTCGGCAATAATAAAGCCCAGAGAATTTAGAGAAAATAATAATTTAAAGCGTAGTAAAATCATTTCTTTTAAATGTGCAAAACATTAAAATTTTTTACCGTATTTGTTCATTATTCGTATTTAAACAAAAATTTTAAATTAAATACTTCGAATTTAAGAAAATGTAATAAGCTTATGTAAAATAATCTTTAGAAATGTTTTAATGCAATCATTTAGACGCATATTATTTCAAAATATGTAACTTAATAAGCGAGTTTATATCTTTTACGTGATTCTGTTGAAACGAAGTAGTTTGATATGATTTCATATGATTTTTTCCTTTCTTAAACAACAAATATTTTGGATATTTTGATTGAAGTAAGCTCTTCTATTCTTTGCTAAGTTCTATTCACTTATATTATATGATCACATAAATTTGGATCCCTAATTAGCAACCAAAATTAACTAAGATCTTTTAATGAAAACGTCAATTATTTACGAAACTTTATATGGAAGCAATATAAACTTCATTCGTCGAGAAAATTAATTAGTAATATTGTTAAGAAAAATACCCTCAAGTTTATTGATTTTGAATGGAAAAGTCAGCAAATTGAGTTTTTTTTCTGAGAATCTATATGCTCATGTTATGTGTGGGTCGAAATGAAGCATTGAGCTCGAGCTTAGCATTGTTCATTTTAATCCCTGTCCAGTCTTCAACTTTGTACGACATAGAGCCGATTACATAAAATTGTTGTTGGCTTTTAAAACTCTTTTAATTAACGTCAATATTATAGTTAAAGTCTATTGAATTGAACATGAAAGTAAACACTTTCAGATCAAGCTTTTTATAGCGTAGGATATAAAGTTTAGTTGCGTATGATCAATTGATAGAAGTTCCACTTTTTATCGACCCAAAACTAAAAACAATTTAAACGAAACGGTGCATTTAGCTTGTCAACTCGATTCGATGAACTAAGAGCATTTGCATCAATTGCTCATAATCATTCTTAAGAAATTGTATTCAAATTTAAAACTCACAGTTTCTGATTTATCAAAATTATTATAAGAGAGCTTTGAAAAATGAATTAATCTTGATGATTTAATTAAAAACGCATTTAAAAGTCAACGAAAGAAATCTATAAACCAAGAATTTATTTAACTTACGCATGTAAACATTTTTCTTATTATATTTACTTAGGTATTATCGAAAAAAGCGATTCGTAAAACAAACAAACAAACAAACAGTGATAGACAAATTAAAGTTTTTGTAAATATTTTCTCAAGAAATCATTCAAAAAAAAACTGATTAACTTTTTGACATTTCTAATTAAGAATTTTTGCATTAATTTATACTTGTAAACAAAAAATATTAATCTTTCAATTAAAAAAAAAAAATTATTTGAAATGAAAAAGTTCAAATTGTTTAAAGTAAAATTCTAAGAATATAAAGAGATTCTCTCTGCTTTATTTTTAAACATGAAAAAATATGAAAAATGATTAACATTTATTTAGGACAAGCATTTACTCGGATTAAGATCGAGTTATGATAATCGCAAATGTTTTTTGAACATTCATTTTGGTTACTAACTCAAAGTTTTCTTGAAAATAAAATTTCATTAGCTTTAAGTTCGTACGATGCTAAAAATACGTGCGTCTTATTTAAATGATGATAATAATAATAATAACGAATAATTTTTGAGGATTTGGCCAGTTGATAAGAATATTATTGAAGTTAAATTTTTATTTTCTGTCTAACTAAGATAACTTATTATCATAAGATTCTTTAAATGCATGAAAGTTAAGCGAATATAGACGATGAAAGTTCACTTACTATATTCACATGTTTGAAAAAAAATTGATTTAGAATTTTCAAAATTTATATTTGGTTTTGTCTGTTTTTACAAACATGTATCAGAGAAACATCTTGTTTGAAAAATAAACTTCCAGATTCTTGAGCATTATTATAAAATATTTTTATAAATTTATTATTGTCATTTTGTAACTTGTTTATTTTGAAATGTCAATATAACAAAAGTAGTTTGTTGTTACATATTCTTTTCGTTTTTTCTTCCTTTTAAATTGAATGTTCACAACACACATGTCTTTTCAGGTGTATTTAGAGCTGAAAAATTTGAATTTCCATTCATATGTCTTTTGTTAAGGATTTACTTTTTGATGGAAATAATTTTAAAATGGAAATTGAATATCACATAATTAGCATATGAAAATGTCAAATTCTTATTCTACGGATTGTTAGAAGTTTATATAAAACCAATATCAAATGATTGTTTCGAAAATCAATCTTTACGACGAATCTTTTCTTGATTTCTTTTATTTCGTATGTTGAGTTATTTGTTACCGAATTGTCTTGGTATCGTAAACACAAATGAGAGATGAAATTTTTAAATTTTTCGAATCTTTTAAATTATAAATAATCGTAGTCATTTAACATTAAAAAAGTATTTAAAGCTATTTTTTTATAATCGATCAAATCGACGGAACAAGTTTTATTGAAAATTTTTATCTAAAAAACATTTTCGCTGATGTTATCTTCACTGCTTTTATGTTTTATACGAACATTTTCTTATCTATTTTGACTTTAATTTGGAAATTTGGAATTAATTCTCTCCAAAATAATATGACAAAACTTATTTGTAACTATTTTCATAAATCAAATAATTTCAAGTCTTAATTTTCTAAAATTTAAGATGCATTGCATTGATTTAAAATTAACTTTTAGTAGTAAAAAAATAAAAATCGAATAAAAAAAGACTTTTTACTTATTCTAATTAACTCTTAATCATGAAATTATTAATTTTAATTCATTAACAATCTTTTTTGTGAAGTTATAGTAGAATAAAATGATTTTTCTATGTTCAAATGTAAAAAAGATGTTTGCATTCGCAAAGATTTTCTTACTTTAATATGCTTTTTGCGAGGAAAAGTAAATAATTTTTTTTTATTCTCAGCATTTAAAATACAAACTGACACTCAATATTCAAATATGTAAAAAGTGAAAATCTTTTTTAATTTTCTACGCTTCTTCTTTTATTATTGCAAACAAAATAAGTTACTTGAGTAAACATCATTATTTTAATTACCCTCATATTCATATTTTGAACTAAAATATTTATTCAAAAAAGTTTCATAGCCTAAAGACACTCGAGCAATAAGCAGTTTTTTAATCAAAATCATTTTCTTGTGCTTTAACTTTACTTGGCTTATTTTAGATAAAGTGAGTCAAAAATAAATTTTAATTATTGCACACGCTAATATTTATACGATTTTTTAGCGGCTGTCTCACAAGCGATCGCGAGATTTTTCAGGCCAAAGATCAGAAATTGAATCTAAATATTAAATTTCATCAAAATCGGCCTTTACAAATGAAAAGTGTCCTTTTTAAGATGAACAATTAGACAGTTTATTTCACCTTCAGACCATGTTGAGAAGTAATTTTTATCTTTTCCATTTAAAAAATTTTTGAAAATGAATTAAAGCTCATAAAAAAAACATTTTCTCAAAGCGTATTTCGTAAGCCGCAATAAAAGGCGACTTTATCGAAAATGCAAGCGTAGAAAAGCACTGAGAGCTTATTGTAAGCAGCGAAAATTTGACAAAGACTCAATGATGTGCGCTACTTTTTTGACATACTGTATTTAACTCTTCTATTTGTGTGATTCAGTTTTGTAAAAAAAAAATTCACGCGATAAGAGCTAGTGCACGTCGATCATTTCATCTCGATTCATTGAGAAAGGAAATTAAAAATATCTCTCGAAGCAGAGAATACACTGATATCAACAACATTGAAGCATTCATTTTTGTTATTATTTTCAAAATAATTATAATCCCTTCCGTGATTTGGTCGTGAATAGACTCTTTTATTTCTCTCGCCACACTAAAACGTACTGCCGATTCAAAATTAAATGTTTCGATAATCGAAAAGTAGCTTGACTGCCAAGCAATTTTTAAGAGACGCTTTTTTAATTTTTTATGCTGCTTTGAAGTTAAGCTCGCTTTTCGATAAACGAAACATTTTATTTTGAATCGATACTACCTAATTTATTCGTATCAAACTTATTTTTGGCCATAACAGATGTAGAAACAAAAGAAAAAAAATTGGCATAATTTAGAAACGTTTGTTCGTATGAATTTTGAACTTTTTCATTATGAAAAACAAGGGAGGCGTAAATTTGTGAAACTTTTTTTTAAAGTTTTTCGATGATGAATAAAATATGTTTAACCTTATTTGATTTGAAACATTTATACCACTTAAACTAGATGTATGCCTAGAAAGTTTTTTTTGTGATTTTTGGCAGTTTTTTTTAGATTAATCTGCTCGTGAAAAGATTAAATTTAACATAAAATTGTTGTAATGCATACTGACACACTAATCAATAAATAAGATCGAATAAGACCAAAAAGTGTTTTTCAAAGTTTAAAACTTTTTTATTCATGTTCAGAATATCAAGAAAGAAAGATAATTGAAAGTATTTTCATACAAAAAACAAAGTTTAAAAATATTAATCTGGATGACGGAGTAAGACTTGATAACAATTGGATTCGTGCTCTTCGTGAGTAACAATATTGAAAATCTATTATTGCCCTGATGATGGCTTTAAAGAAGTCGAAACTAGTTGGCTTTTAATAAAAATTAATATTGTTTTAATAATTTGTTTGTTTTACGTCAAGATAAAAGGTGTGGAAAAGAATCTGATTAAGTGAAATACTTAGTTTAATAGCGGTATTTGTCACTGGTTTTTGCTTACACATAGGAGATAACCTATTTGGTCATCCATTGCTGGTTGTAAAGGGCACAAAAGCGTAAAGATTTACGCGCGTTAATCTTTCTACTATGGGTGTTTCTGATATCGCTTTTCAATGTGGCGACCGTGCCCGCCAAAAGTTAAAACATTGTTTTGAACCACTTTTTTGAAAGGAAACAAAATGTTCATTGTAATTGTTTTATGGTATTAAGTAAAGAAAGTTTTTTTTTGTGGGAAAAAAACTTTTTTCTGCTCTCCCCGGTAGTAAACTGAAATCATCATTATGATTTTTCAGAATTTTGCTTTGCTTTGTCACGCCAATTGGTGATTTTAAAGTTTAAAAGTTGAAAAATTCTTTTGATTAAATGCAAGACATTCTGTCGCTGACTGCATAATAAATGAATCAATTTTGTGAATTTCAAATTTACATGAAAAGTTTTTTTATAACACTATTGATCACATTCTATTATAAAAGTCAGTATTAAAAAAATCACAAACGCTTTTTATGTTCAAGAAAAAAGCTGAAACTGCTCTCATAATGGTATTATAGATAATTAATCTTTGAATATCAAATCGAGTTCCTCGAATTTGTTATGATAAATTTTGTCGATACAATTCAGCGAAATTTCCTAGGTAAATAATAATGTTGCTGAATTAATTGAAATAAAACTGCTGCTTGTTTTGCTCACTTATCCATATAAAACCCATTTATGTAATTAAAAGTATTGAGAAATATTTTGAGAGCAGCTGTATTACCGGAGACAGAAAAAGTTCCTAAAACTTAAAGAATACTTCACTGTATTACACTAAACGTCACATTGGACATGCTTGCTTTTGATTTAATTTAAACGAAAACGTATTTTCAAAGCGGTGTTTTTATTTAATTCATTTTTGTGTTAATACCCCAGTGCTCACATACAACGAAAATATGTGAATGTGTGCGAAAAATGTCGAAATATGTGCGAATAATGAATCAATAGTCAATATAATTCGCTTGATGTCAGTGTCTAGCTATAAAAAAATTGTTTAAAAAGTGGAAAATCGAGAAAACCAACAAACGAAAAACTGTAAATAGTCGAAAATAGTGACCTCAAATCATCAAAGCAGATGAAAATGTAAGTGAGTTCCATTCTTAACTTGTTTACACATTTATTGTAATGTTAGAATTAGAATATTATCATCAAATAAGTCAAAATAATGCACGATTTGTGTTAAGCTTAGTGAATTGCTGTAGAATTCGCTTTTTCGCTGTGAGAAACTTTTTTTCTGTCTTCAGTAGTAGATGTGTTCTTTCAAAGACTGAATTAAAAAGTTTTTTTAAAGTCACGAAAGAGAAAAAAAAATCACGTTTATTTTCCAAAATCACGAAACGTTAAAATAGAGAATGCTTGTTAAAATTTCAAAAATGAAGCGAATTTTCAAATATTCTTGTGAATAAATCAGTGTTTGATTTAAAAATAATTAAACAAATTCAAATGTAAATCTGAAGAAGTTACTTTTTTCGTTATCATGCAAAAAAGTTTAGAACAACTTTCTTTATTTTACAAAACCTAATCTATTTTAAAAATATAATTACAAAAAAAAATTGAGTTCAGCTCGATGATACACCTACTAATTAATAAAAAAGAGCAAATTTTTGATCTTAGAGAGATACTCTCAAAAATGAAAAAAGAAAAATCAGCGAAACTCATTAGTAACTTTAAATTTTAATGGCAAAATTCAATGAGATAAAGAGCGAATATTTTTAAAATTTTAATAATAATGATGATGAATGACAGTTAATTAGAAAATCTTTGATTTAATTTTTTTAAATCACTTTTCTTGCAAATTTAAGACTTACAATTAACATTGAAGAATGTTGTGAATAAATTTTTCGACTAGAATCTTTCTTTTTGTGAAAAACTGAGGAGAATTTTCTTGAAAGAAAAGATAATTTATCATGGTGTGCAAAAAAAAGTTTGATCTTATTTTTTTATGACCTACGCCTACATGAAAAATCATTTGTAGCATACGATGTTCAAAGCCGAGAACAAAGCGTACGTAACGTGACATTAGAATATTAAGCTATTCTGAAATATCGGCTTAAAAGGCATAAAAATATTTTTTCTCAAAAGAAGGAACAGAAAAGGTTGAAATGCACCGCATTCAAGTTGGTAATAGTGGAACGAGTGGGCGTTTTTAAATTTGTATTGTGGTGAGAAGTGCTGCTCACATACCGAATGCAATACCCGTGTACAATCGAAAAAAGCAAGCGGATAATATCAACAAATGGTCAAATTTTACCACTTAAGTTTCTCTCTCCTTAATCTATCTCTTGTAAGAGCTTACTCTCGTTAACGCTTTACTTGTACTTATAACAGTCTTCGTCATCCGTCCTCGCGTTCGCCACTATTACTTAGTTACTTCTTTTTTCGCTTTATTCAATAATTGAATTAATTTATTCCTAAAGGGCCTATCCAACAGATCCGAAATCCATTATTAGAAAGGCTTTTTCGGCATAAATTCATTCAATTGTATATACCAATTGTAGTGAACAATATTTAATACCCATTAACGAGTTTCACTGAACTATTTGAAGCTTCGTACTCTCTAAATAGACTATGCAACATGTATTCTACTTAAAATATTCATTTCAACTATGAAAACATAAATTTTGATGATATAACTAAACTGAGCCAATAATAATAAATTAAATTAGTTTAACAATAAATCGCGCAGCTATTTACACTCAGTTTCGGAAAGAATGTTTGTTCTGGATCAATCATTTAATATCTTATCACTAGGGCTCCAAATTTATGTGGTAAATTTTTTCAAAATTATGTGGGTGATTATGTGGTAAAATATGTGGTGTTATTTTTCATTTTTTATGCATTTTTTAACAAATGTTATTTAAAGAAATGGATTTAAGTATATGGTCATGTATTTACTTAGATTATCGTACAAAAAAGATGTGCGATTGTCACGTAAAATAGACTTATACATTGAAAAAGGTCTTTCGATGTCAACTTTTACAAAAGGTGCGAAAACAACTTTCGATTTATGTTCAAAATTTTGTGTGTTGTGGATCTCAATTAATTGAAACACCATAGTACATTCAGAGACAGAATGTTATGTATCTAATCTTGCAATTGACACCGATATCGCATATTTTAAATGCAAATTCAGATTAGAGATAAGGGAAAATATACGAAATTATTCTACAGGCTGTATGGAAAGAAAGTTGACAAAAATATTTGTTAAACTAAATAAAAAAGAACTCAATGCAAAAGGGAAAAA
>NCKU01002522.1:0-18763 GCA_003675995.1 Dinothrombium tinctorium | reverse complement strand
AAGAAGCAATATCTAACAAGCCAATATATCGCTAAAATTCGAGCGCTTCTCTATTTCAACCAAATTCTAATGCATTCTATTCGCTTTCCTATGCTTTCGGCAATTAATTTCGCCTTCGTTAATTGCTTTTATCGTTGCTTCGGACACAAAATACTCTTTCGTTGATCATTATTGCCATCAACTTTGCGGTTATATCATTTTCAGAAAGCAATAGCAGCAATGACTCCTTTTTGAGCCATATTCCAGCTCTCAAAATTAATCGCTTTTCTTTAGATTGATAAAACGAAATCGCAATTCAGCTATCTTCTAAATTTACATTTTAAAATAAGTTTTGAACACACGACTCAAAAACACTAAAATACAAATAATCAAAAGCAATATGCAGTGTCTGTTTATAAATTCTCACAGAACCTTCTTAACGACTAATGAAGAGAAAAGTTTATGAAACCTCATTGCTTAGACAGATTGTGAAAATTAATGCTTTTCGAAGAGTTTCCATTCTTCTAAAAGTTTATCAAAAGTTCAAAACTCAACTCAAATTTTTTGTGTGACCATTCAACGAATCTTTACTCTTCCCAGAGCTGAGCTAAGCTGCGTTTAAAATGGAAAATTTTTTGCTGCAAAAAGTTATCCGCGATTACTTTTTATGGTTATATGAAGTATGATAGTTCAGTACCAAAATCAATTTTGGCAAGCAAATTTCGGCAACTTTTTTTTGGCAAGTGCTTTGTAAAACAGAGTGAAAAAGAGCAACTTAAAAAGCATGGCTTTTGTATCAATGTGAAATCTTGAGTAAATCTAAGCAATTATTTTGAAAATTGTTGAGAGCCTAATAAAAGTTTATAAAAACAAGGTGTGCGAATTAAAACGCAACACATATAAAGTCGAATAACTTTTTACCGATCGAACTAAAAAATTTGATCTTTTGCAAAGTTATTCAAAAACATCCGCAACACAGAACGATATATAAAACAAACAAATCGGTTAATGCATTCTAAAGTTACGATGTTTTCCGCAAACATGCCGCTTTCAACCGAACTGTTTTTGGTGGTTAAAATGCATTGAATTAAAAAGCATTACAAAAGCAATTATTGAATTTGGATATTTGGATGAATTATTGAATTGATTAATAAAAGGAAGAACATGCAAACAAAAGTTCTATGAAAAAATTTCAAGAAAATGATTCGGTCCGACTTGCCACATGAGCGAGATAACTCCGGATCGCCCAAAAATCAGGTTATTTAGGTCCAAGAAAGATCACAGTGGTAGTCATAAATGAAAAGATTTTTAGCTTAAAAATTAAAATTTAACACCATGTGACAAATGAAAAAAGAATCCGGCTTAAAGCCATAGAGGGTAACTCGCCAGATTTGTTTTATTGAACCTGAATATGTTCAAAGTGTTAATATTTGTAAATGAAAAAGTGCCATTTTTACATCGGCAATGAATTTTTGCAATATTTTTTACGAAAGAAGTACGTGTTCGCCTAAGGGATAGAAAACCAGCAAAAAACCGCTTAGAGGATTTCATGATGAACGAGAATAAATAGAAACTTTTCTCTATGCTCTAAAAAATCGGCAACTAATGTATTTTTACATTTTAGCGTGTTATCGGCCTGATTTTCTTCACGGATACCATAACCGCTGATGAATATTTTTATAATAAACAGCAATTTCTTTAAAAAAGCCTCAATTTCGTGAGAAAAATTTTTTAATGAAAAATTGTACTTTTGCACATATATTCAAACGTACGAATGACTTCTCATTTAAAAACTTTTGCAAATAAATAAATTACAAAGGATTTTTCCTTAATTCGATACGCAGAGTGCGGATTTGGCAGCGCCGATTTTTTCTTTTAAGAATAGTGTAAATTTAGTTCGGATATGGAAAGATGGTGATAATTAGAGATTTAGAAATTACTGCTACCCATTTAGTCAGTAGTATTTCGGCAGAAGAACTCGATAATTACCGAAAAACTATGATTTCATGGGTAATGCGGTGAATTGAGAATCACAATGGTTGTTTCGAGGAGTTCGGTGCCAAAATGCGTTGCGAAAACCGGACTACAAAATAAGTACAAGATAAACATTGAGCAATTTCAAATATTCGAGTTATTCAATGAAACGTGTGTTGCGTTTTAATTCACGCACCCTATAGTTAAGTAAAGTAAAGCAATGTAAATTCACTTAGCCACACTCCATACGTTTGACTTGATCAACATGTTTTCACAGCTCTGAACAAATGTGCATTGATTTGCTGCTTCAGCTATTAAAAATTTGCATTCATATCCCAATGTACCCATTTGAATGGTTCCAAAGTTTTTCTTCAAAAGTTTGCTCTAACAAAAATACAAATGAGGCATTAAAGGATCCACAGTACTTTGTGCACATAACGTTCGTGTGAAGTTATATTCACATGCAAACTTTATAATTAAGTCTATGGGGAAAATTTTGTTTTTAATGCTACTGGTAACCAATTTTACGAATTTTGATCAAACTTTATTTTGATGGTGTGAATTTTTTAAACTTTATTTCTATTCAATATTCAATGTGTATATTTGTCAAAATAAACATATTTGTTATCTATCAACTAAATAATTCAACAAGTTATCGACATGAAGTATATCAAAAAAGCTTTCAAAATGACAAATTCCGATTAAAATTGGAGGACTTAATCGCCAGTAGCATTAAAGATAAATTTTTTCCCTATAAACTTAATTATAAAGTTCGCACGTGAATATAACTTCGCCTGAGAGTTATGTGCACAAAATGACTGTGGATCCTTTAATGCCTCATTTGTATATTTTTTAGGGCAAACTTTTGAAAGAAAAGCTCTGGAACCATTCGAGTGGGTTCTTGCCGCACTCCATATGCTTGACTTGATCAACATGTTTTCACAGCTCTGAACAAATGTGTATTGATTCGCTGCTTCAGCTATTAAAAATTTGCATTCATATGCTAGAAACTAGAGCTTGATAGAGCCTAAAATATTGAGTCTGGCTTCTATGTCAGCTTGTACTCGAAACTGAAGAGTTTATTATCAAATGTTAGCATAAATTTATATTCGCATAGAACGCAAACAAACATTTTCCATTCACTTTTCAAAGTAATGTTCGTTGCGAAAATGATGATCATTAAAATTATTGTCGATTTTGTTTTCTATTTTGCATATGAAATGCTCGACTCATTAGATTTGCATTACTTTAAAATTGGGAGCATAAATGAATTTAATCTGCATACGAAGTTTCGTTACCGGTGCTATTTTAGCAAGTGAAAACGGCACGAAAAGTAATGAAAATGTCAAAGGTAGTTAGCAATGTGATTGCTGAATATCGCTCGGCTTGCGCCCATTCGATTCACTAAGAAAACACGCACATGGCGAAAATACAAAGAAAGAGAATAATTGCGTTCGTTTCGGTTTCAAGAAACTAATTGCGAAATGGCTTTTAATCAATACAATAATGTGTAAATAAAAGCAAATGAGATTAGTGCGACATTTATAAGTTTCACAGAAGAGTTGGTGCAAAGTGAAGCACATCATTCGCTGATGTGTTCATCGCTCGCTAGCATTATGCAATGCGAGAGCACTTTTGCGGAAGGAAAGTGGTTTTGCCCGCTACACGGCAACGCGGTAATTGATGATCGAATGGATTTGAGCACAAATACACACGGCAGATTGTTGTAACCGAGAAATGGAGAAATAAATGATTTTGTACTCGACTTCGAACGAACTAAAGTAATGATCGAAAATTTAATTCAATGCTCGAGATGCCAGCGATCATTGAAATGCTGTATCCATCGTAACAACGGGCCAACAATCGAGGAGAGAAGCGAATCGAGCAGCGAGTTCGAGCGTTGCGTTGCCGAGCTCGCACAGCAAAGGTCAACTCTCATTAAGACGATTTTAAACTATTTTTATTGACAAAAACGGCTCAAATTAAGAACAGTTTACTCGAATAGAATTTCGTTTAGTGAACAGAAATTGAAAAAAGGCCGCTTCTGCTTCGCTTCTTCTTCAGCGAACGGGCCTTCAAAGAAAAAAGGTTTCACGGATGAAAGCGACAGTTATTGAAGCGTCACAGTTCAGAATCTACTTAGCAATCTTCTGCTGAAATCCTATTAAAAAACGCTCTTTTCGTTCGTAAATCAGAAAAACGCGCTCCTGTTTCTCGAACATCAATTGATGACGACAACGATTGCAAATGAGTTCTGCATTAAGTTTCAATTGGTATTCGCTCCGTTTCGAAGCCGCTGTGAGAAATTTATTCGACGAGACAATTGAGTTATTGTTAATTCCGCTCTTTCACGCTTCAAACTACAATCAAAATTCGTTTCATAACTTTCGCTCATAACTCACGCATTGATTGACGTTCGCTTCGCGTTGAAGTGTATTCACTGTTTGCTTGTAGACGGTAGCGAAGGATCGAATGTTGGGGTCGGCGTTGAGTAAGGCATGAGAAGTGGCTGCGAGTCCGATGTGTACGTCAATCTCTCCTGCTCACTCGAGGCGAGAATCGCGCCGCTAGGCCGCGACTCGTCGCCCAGGTACAATCTCGGCACGTCAGTCCGAAAAGTACGACACGAGTGGCTCTTCTTCAGCTTCAGAGTCGACTTCGCCTCTCTTTTCTGACTTTTCAAAATTCTGGATTTTAAGTGATAAATAACCTGCAAGCAAGTGGTGAGCGCAGGCAGCCGTACGAACACTTGCCTCATGTCTTTGATAAAGATGGAAGATGAAAACAAGTAAACACTGAATCGCATTCACAATGGCAAAAATATATTGGAAAAGAGTTGTCGCCTTGTCCTCCAAAGCCAAGACACTTAGAAACCAATTTACAGCGAAAAATGGCAACAGTGTAACACCTGATCGCAACGACGGCTGTGTTCTCTCGATTTCAATTTTGTGAATTATAGGCTTGTTCGCGAAGAATCGTTTTAGCACCAGAAGCATGACAACCGTATTTGTCTGTGAAAAATGGCCATTAGTGCATCTGCGAGAGTAAAACATCGAAAGGGACGATCGCTGACGCGAATCGTTTAAATTACGGGTTAAATAATGATGATTACCATAATTAGCAGTGACACAGGCACAATGAATGAGTACATCATTCCGCCTTCTATTGACATCCAACAACTAGAAACGAACGTGATTTTAATTTCTAGAAGCGTTCGTTCGCTACTTCGACTTACTATCGCCTGTACTCGTAACCAACGGGATTAAGAAAATATGAAGAAGCGACAATCAAAGCAGGCACTATCCATGAAACTAACGCAAAATGTTTGCTGCTCCATTGCGAACAGAGCTTGCTGCAGAAACAAGAGCAGCACGAAGCTCGGTACGTGAGAGAGTCGCTTTCCGCAAAGGACAGCGGTGACAATGAATAGCATGAAGCGGGTCTCCAAAGACGCTGATACAGATAAATGGAATGCGATAGCATCCAAAAACCGGACACTAAGTGGATGTAATGCAGCAAAAGAGCGACGTATTTGCAAGTTTGTCGAGGGCTGTAATTGTGATGTGATACATTTGCTTTGAAAGGTGCTCCCAATAAAAAGATGAGTTGGATTGAGCTTAGAGCAAACAGTAAATTTATTAGGATAAACGACATTTCTCGCGACTCTTTACGGATTCCCAGAAGCTGTCCAACCATAGCAGCAATCAGCAGCAGCAAACTGAGTGCAGCACTCGTGTATATAACAAATCTATTCAAATGACACGAGGAACGGCTTCTTTCGAATGCGCTCTCTAATGATTTTTGATGCAACACTGCAATTGCTCCCATTTCGCTGCACAAACAACTTATATCTGTCAGATTCCTTCGAACTACTCTGCAGTCGTTTTTCGTCCACAATCTATGCTCAGAAGCATTAAGAAAGTTTTAAAATCGGATGAGACTTACTCGCGCGGTGTCTTTATCCTGCCGCACTTAATCATCTTTTCGTTACTGACGAATTTGTTCAATTTAAAATCGATCTCAACTTTGGGTGTCTCCGCAAAATCCACTTCAATAGACACTGGGGGCACAACCGACACGAGCACCACATCGCTCACCAAATCGTAATATTGGTTATTCAGTTCCGTGCCCAAGCCTCGAATCCAAACCATAGTCATACCGACGCCCAGCTTTTGAAAGTCTGCAATGCATCAGTAACAATGACATAAGTGACATTTATTGGATGTGATTACGGCAATAACAATGGCACCTTCAAAATGAACATTTGCTTGCGGTCGAAGAAATGTTTCTGCTTTGCCTTCTTCTGAACTATTCGTTAATAAAAGAGGCATTAAGATGCCGAATGGCGTCCGATGCTTTAAGAATATCTCTGCAGCGACGGACAAAACATTAGGAAGCTTATCACTTACAATTAGACACAATCGAATGGAAACGTACTTATGTTTTTCGTATTTGGATTTATTGATGTAATCCTTTTAATGGTGCCATCATTGCAAAAGACAATCAGTGCTCGCAATATATTTTCCGAAAGCAAGCGAAGACCAAATATAGTCTCAGCGGATTTCATTGTAATCAGAGCCTGAAAGCGAATTTTGACGATTAAAATGAAAAGTTACAGATCTTCGTTGAAAGCTGTTCGTAATCTACGTACATTTTTTTCGGCCTCAACGGCAAAAGAAACTTTGCTACTCGTCAAAAGTTGGTCCGCAGTCGATACGAGGGACTATTACGCGAGAATTATGGTGATTTTCAAAAAAAGCGAAGCAAATTGTTTACCCGAATTAATGTGGCGTCTTTCACTTCGTTTTCCATTCGAATTTTGATCTTTGCTCGCAATATTGCATTCAATGCGTCGAATGCGTCCAATCTGTCCATCGGGCTTTTAATCGGAAACATGGTCGATGTCACTAATCGGCTTAGTTCTTCTGCTAAAGGATACAATCCATCCACAAGATGCTTGTGAACATGATACAATATCTGTTAATTGAGAATTTAATTAGCAGTTCAGTGATTTGAGAGCACAAACCAGATTTTGAATCTCTCGTAAGTGAGGCAGTCTACATTCGGTGTAATCTGCTTTGCCCCAAGAACCGCTTGAATAGCACGGTCTGTAAACGCTGCCGATGTAAGGAAGCGGACATGAGCTGAGAGCTAAAACGCCGGCATCAGTTAGATTCCAGTTCACATCGACGAGATGTTCCTGAAAACACTGTCTGCGAGGCAAAATAGCGTCTCTTTCGTCATCTTTTGCATTAAAGCTCTCGCGTTGTGTGCGTTCATCAAAAGCGTTAATGTCCGCGCTAATCTTCGCTTGCCTATCGGTCTTTTTGAAATGTTGATTATTAGTTTTTGCTATCGCCACTTTCGTGTCGTTTCGTTTCTTGCCAAAAATTGAGAGCGAAATCGCAAAAGTTTGCTTGTTCAGTTGCGAAGCTGGCGAACGTATAGTCGCTCTTGTGGTCGATGCGAAGCCATCATCGCCGAGCTGGACTCGCTGTGAGGGAGAATATAGGTTAGTTGTGATGGAAAGCGAGAAGAAGAGTGAGTGAAAGCTGATTTTGACAGTGAATGCAAAGCATTAGAAGTGTTTGCAAATGCTTACGTGTTTGCTGCTCGTTAAATTCGATTCATTTGTTGAGAAAAGCAGATTATTTGCTTTCGGTTGTTTCTCTTCCATTGAGTTGCTTTCGTTTATAACTGTTTGCTTTTCAATGTCCACATTGATCTCACTATCGTTCGCTGCTTCCTGCGGCCGCAAAGGAGGCAAAGCGAGCGACCGAAACACTGGTTTGCGTGCATTTTCACTCGAATCAAATTTAAGTGTTTCTGCTTTAATGCCATTATTGACATATTGCGTTGTTTGCGTTAATCCTCTTTCGCCTTCGGTTTGCTGTCGCAAAATGTGAACACTGTGTTCGAAAGCGAGTGTATCATTTGTTGTTTTAGTCATTAGGTGCTGCGAGAGATCCGCATTTTTATCAATTGCCTGAGTTTCTGATGAAGCATAGAAAGTGGAAACTGAGGAAGTGATGTTTGCGTTGCTCGCAGCATCTTGAATCGAGGTGGAAAATGAAGTGCGAATAACAACTTTATTAGGTTTACTCTCATCAATAAATTCCGAAGAATATTGATTGGAATCTGAACTGGAATTAGTAATGTTCTGCCCATTACTTATGATAACAAATTCGTCCTTTTCACTCTCCGAGAGTGTTGATGCAACCGTCGCTTGAGTCACGTCAGCAGTTAATGCCTCTAATGCCAAATTGTTGTCAATGGACTTTGCTGTTGTTTTCATCCACTTTGTATCCAGAGAAGCAATGTCAGTCCACTTTACTTTGATTGAAGTGCAGTTGCTTTTGCACGTTGATTTTTGATCGCTTACTTCTTTCCATTGCTGCACTCCAACATCCAAACTCTCCATCAAAACATCAATCGTTTTATTGATTGCAGTTTCATTGGTTTTCACATTCTTTTCGTGCTCATCAGCATCCCTTTCACTTTCGACCGCTTTCGCGTCGACAGGTGCGAGCTTGTATTCGGCTCTCATTTCATCGCCTAACTTTTGAAGAAGAGTGACGTTTGTGCGAAGCACTTCTACTCTTTTCTTTGCTCTGCTCTCTTTGAATTCATCTTCAATCGAATTCGACGACGCCGTTCGCGGAATCCAATTCCAACTCTTGGTCTTGTTCAAGAGTTGGCTCACATTCTTCGCATTCGTTTTCTCGTCTGCGAGAGCAATTTTCGCCGTTGTTTCTGCAAACAGAGATTTCGCGAACAAAAAGCTTGCTGACACAAAAAACCCTAAACAAGCAATGAAACAAACTTCAATAAATGTCTGTTCAAATTACTTTTCGATTATTTTCGATGTAAAACACTGTGCTGCGAGCTTTTGAGTTTGCTTTTGCTTGCGAGCGAAGAATAAAAACTCCTAATGCAAACTCCGCTTTCCAGCTACAAATCAAATATTTCTTCTATTTTTTTTAATACTTATTCTATTTTCGAGAAAAAATCATTTCGCGAACAAAGTAAAAGCTGAGATTTCGCAATGGCGTATGCAAAATTAGTATTGTTATTGCATCAAAGCAAGCAGAAGCGAATAGAAAACGCGTTCCTCGCAATTTCCTTTACAATACTATTCAATTTATTGTGAACGCGAATTATTAAGATTTTCATTAATTACTTGTGCAAATTAACATAAAGTTAATCGAGAAAATTTCCTTCAAAATGTAAACAATTAAATCTGCTCGCATTTTTCTTGCGCAAATTAGCGCTTATTTTAGTGAAAGCGCGTGTCTACTCTTCATCACTCATCACTTGTAAAATTGACACTCAAATGATATTGAGAGAATTTTTGAAATTACTTTTGCGTTTCAACACAATCACAAATGGAGCTCGATCGATGCTTTTCTCTAATTATACAGGAATATGTATTTGTGTATCCATTTTCCATTATTCGTGCAACAAAAGAAGAGCTGAAACTGTCGAAGTGCTGTAATTTTTAGCAAATCTCTGCTCAAATGATCTCATTTTTAGAAAAAGAAATTGAAGCATAAAATGAAGCAGCAAAATTCGCTAATTTTATCTGTTCACCTTCTATCCAAAGAGTTAAAACTCAGCTTCTTAAGAATTTTAAATCATAAATTTCTCTAATTTGATTATTTAATCAAAATCAATTTGCTACAGCAGAATATTTAAAAGTGAACATCAAAGCAACATTTGCTAGTGCCATTTATGTGGAAGATTAACTGTAATAGAAAGGATGTATTTTATAAAAGTGCAAAACTTTAATGCTGTTCAATTCTCACTAATGCAGTTTTATAAAATACACCCTGTAGAAGCTAATACCAGCTTTTATTTTTAAACTAACAAGTTTTGCCTTTGTAAAGTTTAGCAAATGGCTTGAGCTTAAGATGAGTATTCACGCAGTATTTGATATTCAACCAGAAATATTTGCCCAGGTGTCTAAAGTATGCCTTGAATTGATAAATTTTTATAGAAAAACGCTAAACATTACTTGAAACCTTAAGACATTTGCTGAAGCAAATATTAAGTAAGCCTTATGTACGGAAATGTTGCACAAAAATAATATTAAAAAATAAAAATAAAATAATGACATTTGAATGAAGAAAGTTAGTTTTTATCTCTACCAATAGAAATCAAAGATGATACAAATGGCAGAATACGAGTAGGCTAAAAACGTTTTCGAAAAGTAATGGGACGTATTGAAGCATCAATAAATGCATTGTGCACAACTGCAAGCACAGAATATCTGTGACAAAAACAACTAGAACAACTAAAACAGGTACAAATGGAGATTTTTAAAAATCGTCATGGAAAAGAATTTTCTAAAAATGCAATAAGCAAAAGAATGCGAGTTCAAAAATGTAAGAGATGATATTTCAAGAAATAATTGATATCAATTTAAATCATTTGGTTTTTAACGCGATCTTTAAAATGAATATTTCTGCCTTTGATTTTTCGCCCTTCTGTCTATCCGCAAATATTATAACTCAAGTTTTGTCAATTTATAATTGTTACCAAATGAGATAAGGCGCCTGTTTCCAGGCTGGTATATCAGTTAGTTATGAAGTGATTAAGGTTTAAATTGAAAAAATTACATTGAGAGCAACGTTATTATTAGGATAATGAGAGATTGAAAAAAAAAATTAATAAAAGCTGCTTTTGTATTACTCTTATAGACACAAAAAAAGTTAATATTTTGTAATGAAGTATGGTTCTCATTATTTAACTTTTTATGCCAAGAGTTTTATACAGATTAGGCCATAGATAACTTGAATAAAAATGAGTTGGGTATCAAATCATACTTTAAGCCCGTAGGTATGAATAAACACTATCATTTAAGGTGAATTGAAAGCCAATATGGATGAAAATTTAAAACACGTATCTATAACAATGAAATTACATGCAATTTAACATTGTTTATTTGGATTCAAAAACTTGTGCAGTTATGCGTAAAAATATAAACTTAAAATTAAAAAAATAAATAAATAAATTGACTACCGTATATCCTAAGTTTATATGCCATGGCACTATAGTGTGAGGTTCTGCCAACCGTCGCTATATCTCGAGGTTTAGTGCCATGGTAACCTTTATTTTCTATGGGACCGTTGCCAGTGGCAGAAAGTGGCAAGTGGCAGTTTTTTTTCATTTTTATGCAAATTGTACTCAACTCGAGGTATAGTGCCATGGCATATAATCTGAGGATATACGGTATTTATGTAAAAAATTGAATAATCCAATACAATTTATTGCAAGAGATAGTAAGAAAAGATTATTGAGGTCAGAATTCAAAATAATGAGTTAAAAAAATAGAAAAACTCAGAAAACTATCTAAGGCGAAAAATTGACAGTGTTCGCGCAATTAGTCTAGGTATATATAGAAGCTATATGCATAAAAATTTTTAAATATGCGTTTGCATAAGCGCAAATATATTAAATAATAATGAGAAAGTTTTAGGCGGGTTCACTTAGTTAATAATTTCATCAAATTTTCTCAATTAAGTCATGTTCTACAGTTTCGCTGTCATATTTTTTTATTTCACAAAATTTTTTTATATTAGCATTAATATAAAATAAAAGTTTTTGAGAAGTGCACAAAGTTATTTTTTCGGTATTTTTTACTTTTTTACTTATGCTCTTAGAAAAGTCAATGAAAAGCTTACTTAGTTTATTAGCTTAGTATATTAACAAGTTATATCATATAAGTGCTTGTCATCAAACATGAGTCCCCATTTCCTCTGTGAACAGAACATAAGCAATTCCTTTTTGTTTAGAATTATTCAAAAATTTTGTTTCATATATTTGATCTAAAATAAAGTTTGCTAAGTAAAGAATGAGGTAGTTTTATGAATATTAATTTCGGCTCAATTACTTTGAATTTATTTTATCCTCTTTTTTAGAAACTTTGACTTTTTTAATAATAAAATACCTTCTTTATTTGAAACCTTTCTGATTATATAAGAAAGCATTAAATGGTTACTTGAAAATCAAATGAAATCAATTTTGAAAAACTATTATAATAACGAAAATTTGAAAGAAAATTTATTTTTCGATACTTTTATCGATTTAACTTGAAAAATATTTGGTTTCGTGCGATAAAATTTTGAAAGTATTCTAAGAGTGAGAAAAAATGAAAGTATTTTACCCGATTCTTATAATTCTTGAAAATATTTGTTTGTTGTCACTTAAAATTCTGATAAAATTTTTAAGAATATTTTTAAGTATAAAACTGATTTCGTAATTTGAAAAATGAAGCACAATTAAGTGAAATTTTATGATCCACAAAAGGAAAACGAATTTTAGTAATCTTTTCAAGATAGAAAAGCAAAAAAAGACATTCAAAAACACTTTTAATTCGTTAGTGAATCATGTTTATTGCAAGAAGTGTGCTTAATTGTTTTATTTGCCCTCCAACTATTAAACAGATACGGTAATTTGACATTCTCAGCCTCAGCAAAAGATGTATTAGCGAGAGAATGTAAATAAGTTTCGATGGATTTACTATTACGCACAATTATAGGTTTATTTTGGCTACGCTCTATGTGAAATCGCTAAAAAAACTTCTCTTTATCAGTGAGGATTTAGAATCTTGAAGCGGTAAAATCTTGCGATGGACACAAAATAAAACGCTCGTTTCGAAATAAAATTTAAGAAGAAGTTTCAATAAATCAAAGTAAACTTAAAACAGTGGGTTGCTTTCGCCGCTTCACCTGAACTGGGATTACATTTTCGCAGAAATGATCTTTTCCAAATTTTTTCGAAAGAAATTTTTAAAATAGTAAAAAAAAAACTTACATTTGCAAAAGTTGAATTTCATTTTTCGAGCCATTCACGAGAATTGTTGCATCTTTGCTTCGGTTTATTCTTGAAAGAAAATTTGATTCTTTGGGCTTCGTTCGCTTTTGCTTCCGAATTGATCACTTTTAGCAGAAAATTTCTCCCGCTGCTTGTGTTTGATATTTTCGGCTTACAATTGATTTATTGCCGAAAAAGTAGAAACCAAATTGGAAATTGGAAGTTGGTGTTGAAGCTTTGAAATGGAGTATTTTTTCACTCTGTAAAATGCGAGAAAATAAAAGTGAGCAAAAAAGTAAGACAATAACATTCTTTACAATAAAGTCATTCACAGTTTTGCTTTCAATCGAGAAGAGTTTTTGTATCGCTTTTTTATGCGAATGCTGCTAAAAAAAGTAATATTTGCGCGCAATACTCCTAATAGAGGCTTATTGAAGTGAACGAAACGATTGGCGAAAAGAGAGTGAGCAAGAAAGCGATGGAGAGATAGCGAAAAATTCGCACCTTGTACGATTCTCAAGTCGCTGCAAAACGATGCTTTGCTTTAATGGAAAAATTTTCTAGCGCTGCGATGTTTTAGAATCATATTTCTGGCGAAAAGAAGCCGAAGACAAAAGCTGCATTAGCCTAATTCCGACGAAATTTCATTAAGCTCTTGAGCACATTATATGAAGTCAACATTAAGCCACTCTGAGTGAGAGCGCAGATTTCACTCGAAATTGGCTGAATTTAATGGAGACTGAATTCGATGGGAATGATGAAGAGATGTTTGCGAGCTTTGAAGTTGAAGGAAAGGTCGCACAAAATATCACCAATGAAAGCTTCTCGAATTACCGAAGATATGTGTTCTTCTAATGGGGTAATAGGTATTAAATTACTGTTAACGTTACTTCATAGAGACGAATTGAATGCAGCTAATATTTTAGCGAAAGACGGGCGACATAAGAAAATCAATAAGAAAGTGAGGAGCTAATGTATACTTTCTCATATTTAAGTGCGTTAGACGCGAAATCTCAAAGGTGAGCTCAGGGTAAGTTTGTCGGCGGAGCGAATGGACATTGGCGACTGGCATCAGTTTACCGATCCGCCATTGGCGGCGTAGTTTTTGTGCTGGAGTTAAAAATGTACTTAATGCCATTAGTGTTCGCACGGCGTTCAGAACTAGCATTAAGCCCCGGAGATAGATTCAGCACATTTCCATTGAAATTAACTTCCTCCGCAGCGCACATTGGCGTTGTTGTGAACACGTAATTGCATTTGCATCGCTGTTCTCGTCAATGAAGCGAATTTCCCAAACACTTTCGAAGCAAAAACGCGTACGAAAACAGTTTGCAGTGACACAGTGAGATCCGCGAGCGACTGTAAATTCGAATGGTTGCCGCAAATGTGCGCGACTAACGCGAATAAATGAGCTTTGCAGTGAGCCGATTGAAAGCGAATATAAAACACGACTACTGCCTGCAGATAAAAACTGCAATATTGCACTCGCTTCAGCTCTCGTCGCTCACTACCTTTTGTTCGCATTTTCACACTGTTCACGCTTCTCTCGCGCTTTGTATATTTTATTAAAATTCAGTTTAAGCAAAACACTGCCGAAAGAATTTCATTTTGTCTCACATTTCTTCGCAACACGAAATTTATGGCGTGTTTCGCTAAACGAACTATATTTTCCGCTCACTCACACCTCGCCTCGAGAGAGCCATGAATTTATAAGTGATCCATTTCTCGCCGATACGAGCAGCGAACTAACCGAGTGTGCATCTAGCGAACGCTGGCGCGCTGGTTATCTCGCGACCGCCACGCTTCACTTCGCATCGTGCATTCGCGCGATTCAATCAAACACATCTGTCGATCGAAACACACTGACTCGGTGTATTTGTTATTTCGTTAAATTTAAAAATACCATTATCGGATCGTTGCAGCCATTCATCTTTTTCGCGTTTTTTTTTCGCCGAGCGCTTCTTTCGCGCTTCACGCGAACGCTTCGAATAAGAAAATGTCACTATTTCATTGCCTCGCCGTCGGAATGCGATATTATATTTTGAGCTCAATTTCCTATAAATACTTGTGTGTCATAAAACAGAAAGGTATTCTCTTCTTGACGCACTTTCGCCGCTTCGCGATTATGAAAACGCGTCGCTCAATTGCAAAGCTGCGCTTCGAATCGCTTTTGCCATCATTTCCAGTCGCGAAATTGATCGTCCGCCGATCCCAGCGTTTTACCTTATTGCACACTCACGCAGCTTTTCACCGGCCGAAAGTGAGTCGAGCGCATTTTCGAATGTAAGAAAACGCGATTTGAAATGGTGAACACAGACCGCATTGAATGCAAACGGAAATATAAAAAAATGGCGTTTTACGTGTTTACCATTCTTCAATTTCGGTTTGATGTCGCAAAGAGCGCTTTGTTTTGCTTGCGCTTTCAAAACACACTGAAATACGAGCGAATACAATTTGAATAATTCATTTTCAAGTTTAAGAAATTTGCTCCGATATGAACGAACATGAGAGAAGAGAGGATAAAGATGCGTGCACAGGCGGATGAAGAAATTTTCGCGATTATGTTCGAGATAGAGTGACATAGATGCGTGTCTCGCTTTTTCTGTCAGCAACACGTTCTCAGTGCAAATTTTCAATGCAATGTGTTGTCATTTGCACAATGCTCATCACTGTTCAGTGAAGAAAGAGATGAGCATCGCGTTTCTTTTCACTATTTGCCTTTTACCATCTCTAAAAGCTTCTTCTTTTCACACTTGCTCATATTTGCTCAGAAATTACAACACAAGCAAAGCGAGCAACGAACTGCTCGTCGGCTTTCCGCTTGCCACTGATTTTTTAAATTAGTCAACAGAAAAGTGCGAATCTAAATGCGTGCGACTTTAATGAGATCCGAGTGGAGTTAAATGTCGATTGTGAATCGTTTAATGAGCTTAATTAGATGCCATTGTGTTCACTTCGAAGCATCGCTCGCGTTCGCACAAAGAATAAAGCGAATTTCAAAATCTTTGTTAAAAACAGACAAAAATTTCTTCGCTTTTAGCACTGGCAACACTAGAAGCTCTTAACTGCTGTCGAATCTTTTTCTCGACACTCGTAAAGCGTTTTGAACCAGCCGAAAAAGAAAAAATTAAAAGAATCATCACGGCGCCATTTTGCCACAAGGCAAGTGTTGAAAACAGTTTTATAGTGGCCGATTCTCTCTTCACGCTCAGCGCGAATACAGCGCGTTAAAAATGTTAATTCGCCTCATTTTCGCACGCATTGATTACGAGCATTGTTCGAGCATTGTCTTTGTGAATGCAGCCGTTTTCGAGCATCTCACAGCCATTCATAGCTACCTCATTAATATTGAGCTTTTTCTTGCCACTAATGCTTATTTTTTTTTTTGCTCCTCGATCTCATTCTGCATTCGACGTCTGCTAACAAACTCTTTTAGCATTGTTTGCCAACTACAGTCTCGTCACTTTTTTTCTTCAATTATCCATGCAATAGCTGCGAGAAACAAATGTTCAAAAAAAAAACTCGTTGACCGCAACTAGATTCGTATTGCGATCAGCACTTCAACACTTCTCTTATGCTATTCATTTGCTTTGATGCGTCGTTCAACAGTCAAATTAGCTTCTTTCACGGAATGTGCGCTATTGTGAGCGCATTTTTTTCAACGAAAAATGTGATTTCAAAAGGCGTCTCTTCAGCAGAAAATTGAGAAAATTCTGCTTGGATATAGTAAGTGATCTGATTTTCATGAATTCGGTGCGCCTTCATCTCTGATTCTTGCAAATAATATTGCCTCTCGTTATTCGCTTCAATTTTGGATACCATTCGTGTACATCCAATCCAACGCTGTACGGCGAAATATAAAGCAGTTCGTTTCTCTCTTTGCTTTTCCAAACATAAATTAGATAAATTCAAAATTTTTGCTCTCAATTTTTTTTCTACTTAGTGAAGCTCAGTAAATAAGATTTTCAACGAAGAAAAAAAACGAGAGTTGGCGGTCAGAGAAAATTTTTACTTTGCGATGATGAGCAAGTAACATTTGTGTGCTCATTCTAACAACACAATTCTTCACAATTGTGAGTTTTGAAGTGAAAGCGCAGTGAGCCATGCAATTTTTCTCTATTCGCCATAAAGAAAGAAATGTAATGTGAATATGATAAATTATAACCAAATCAAAAGTATAATAAATCAAGTCACTTACTCATACGCTGCCAATCTAAGAAGAACGAGTTTCCATTTGCAAAAGAATCTTTTATAAATGAATTTTCACCTAAATCAAAGCTTTGTTCATGAAGTTATGCTAATGTTCACAGCTCGATCTTAGTGAATATTTGATTCACAAGTAAAATATTGGAAATAATTTATTTGGATTCATTAAATAACAATGAAAATAAAAAAGAAAAGCAAAATAGATTCTCCAGTGGTTAGAATATAAAGTGAGAGTTACTCTAACTCAAAAGCAGTTATTCAAGATCTACTCAAAGGCTAATTCTCCATAGAAATGCATTTCGTGTGACGTAATTGATTTTTAATGATGTAGATGAATGTTTAGGCTAATTCGAATCATTGCGTTCAGAATTTGTAATTTTTTGAACATAAAATATTTGAAAATGGATCTAGAATTGAACTTTAAATGAATGAATACTGGAAAATATGTATTTGAGAACGAATGTATGCTTTTATCGACTCCAAAGACAAATGTTTAAGAAGAATTAAGTGTCAAAATGCAAAGTGCAAATCAGAAGTGAAAACAGGATGAAAATGTAAAACCCGAACCCACCCCTAACCCGTAAGCTAAAGGGCTTTCCCGTACCGTCCCGTGCCGTAAATCTCATATCCCGTAATCTCGTACCCCTCAAAACCATTATCACGTTAAACCTTTCCACGAGTTAAACCACTGATTTATAGAACTTTTTAACCATAATAACCAGTATAAGTACAACAAGTCAAATCCTAGCTTCAATTTGGAATCAATAATTTTTTATTTAAATTTTTATGTTTTTTTTCAAGTTTTTCGAAAGATTTATCATTCATTTGAAAATCATTGGCATTTACGAGCTCGAAGCTAACGACTTCGCATTCTACGTTTGTTACAAAGACGGTTTTAAAGAAAAACTTCCGCGTGAATTATGTAACACAAAATGGCCTCAACACGTTATCAAATTTTGTCAATCGCGATCTCAATTCGTTAGAAATAAGTAAATTAGTTTGCCTGTTTCATATAAAAGACGAAGTAAATCAACATGAAGATTAAATTTGCAACATTGTAATCGATAATTAAAAGATAATTTTAAATTCAAATGTAGCGATAAGCACAAAAATTGCTTACTTTTTGTTCAATATTTAGGGTAGAGCACCGCGTATTCAGTGTTATCAATCACTAATGTGATTGCACACACAGAGAGAAACGTTCAGCCTGACTTGTTTATTAGTGCTGAGGTGCTAAACTTAAAAACTAGCAAACGAAAAAGACAAAAGAATATTAATATTTTCATACTGTTTCTTAGCTCAATGATATTTAATTATTTTTATGCGAGTTAATCTTTGATTTATTATATTTCCTTAGTTAATTATTTTTTTAATTGAAAATAAAAAGCACGAATGGGCCGCCCTATTGGGGTATGCTTTCAGTGTTAGCCTAAGGCCCATTAAAAATTTAAAAGAACATTATTTATAAGGTTAAAAAATATTTTTAACATTATTAAAGTATAAATATACAAGACGAACCAAACACTCTCCCAGCTTCTACCTGTTTATTACTTTAAATTTTCAATTTAAATAAAATTATAAATTTTTTCGATATAATTTCGAAAAAGATTAATTTTTAAATTAATTTTTGAAAAATGTTACTTTATATTATGGATTGTTTATGAGCAAGGATGTGAATCTCATGCACAAAATTTTACAAAATATGCATGCAAATATGCACAAGATAACTATAATTTCAAAATAAAACAGGAATTTCAAATGAAATTAAAAAAGAAAGCAAAATTTATTC
>NCKU01002521.1:0-18765 GCA_003675995.1 Dinothrombium tinctorium | reverse complement strand
AAAAAATCTATGTAAAATTATGTCTGTGTAAATTTGTGATACGAACGTAAATAATGCTGCTTACTTAATAGAAATTTTCGCAGCTACAATTCAATAAAGTTTTCACATAATCATTTAATTTTTTTTACAACGTACAAACTTGGCAAGTTTTTTTTAACTATTGAAAACATTATTTGTTCAGTACGAAATTGAGTTTTTAGAATTTTTTTTTTAAATTGCTTTTAAGCTTACAAAAAACGCTGCAAACCTTTTCTCCTTTTCAAATTCAAAATGCAACATCGGGACGAATGCGTTTGAAGCACTCATCGCTAAGCGGTTTCCATTCGCGTCCGAATATTTTCGAAATCTCGGCGAATGTATTTTCGTACGAAGTCGAGCTACGCTTAAGCCAATTGTAAAAACTATCGCTCCAATCGTCTTCTCGTTTCCAATCGAAACGCTTTATGATCGCATTTCGTCTAACTATCAGCTCACGTAATGAGGTCGCCGTGATGGCAATTAAAAGTAAAGTTGCGGTCGAGACACGTTCGCGTATAACTAATTTGCGAAGACGTGGACACATTCGACAGAGAAGAGCCTGGAAATAGAAAAACGTTGAGTCGAGAAAAAGCTGTGTGCGTGTGTGTATGTATGGGTACGAGAGATGTGAGATAAAAAGAAACAATAGAGAAGTGGAAGAAGAAAGAAGCAAGCAAATCAGTCGAAACTGTAAAGAGAATCTGTGCGATAACGAAATGATTTGATGAAATGAAATGTAGCGTGGCTAAATAAAAACTGTTTCATATTTCTAAATGTTCAATTAATAACAGTTGTACTCGATAGTAGAAGTGTACAGTAGCTTGTAGTAGTAGTGACTTTGAATAACTCGTGTAATCAATTGCAATGATTGAAAACTTACAGCCAAGTGCATAATGCATGCACGCTTCGTTAGCTTATGATCGAGTTGCATCTCAAGACAATTGAATACTTGCTTATGATCATTGCAAATAAAAATAAATTATGTGACAGGAGTGAATTGATGCGAGAGAAATTTGCGCTTTTGTTCACTCATTGTTTTGCTCACTTTCGCTGTCGTTTCTCTGCAAAAATATGTACACTGTGCGATGGTCGGTCGATGGAAAAAAAAAAGTTCTAATGTCATCGAAACAATGATATTGTAACAGAATTTTTCGTTTGAAAAAAAATCGCTCGACGTGCTCACAAAGAAATGAAGAAGATGAATAAAAGCGAGTTACTATATCCACGACAATTCTACTTTCTTCTTTGATTCAATTCGTACATTCGTGCAGCGGCAACTTTTCTTTGTTGAAATGTTATGGAATGTGAGAAATGAATTTCTCTCTGTGTATTCAATTGTTAATGCATCGACTTGTGCGCTTATAAATTGAATTTACCAGCGAAACATCGCCACGATTGACGAATGACTTCGAAGATGTATAACGCGGTAAGCCGTGGAATGAATATACTTCAAGATGAGGACCGTAAAGCGAGATCGCCATTAAAATTGATTCCGCTTTTATCGCTGCGTACGGCGTATCGTAAACGATTGATTTGACCGGCGCGTTCGATTGCCAAATAACCTGTGAATTCGGCAAACGTTAAATTGATTAGTGTATAGCAGTAGCATTAAAATACGCGGTAATAGAGTAAAAAAAAATTTTCGCTTCGATTCATTTTCGTGCCTCACTGAAAATATATTCAATCAATTTTTTTCTTTAATAACACTACGCAAGAAGAATGTTTCAAAAGCAAATTGAATATAAATTATCTTATTTCCTTTTATTGCACGACAAACTTAGCAAAAATGTTGAAAAGCATAGAAAAAAAGGTCATACAACGTTTCTCTGCCTCGTGTTTTTTCCTTGTATCGTTCGTATCGATTTCTCTCTCTCTCTTTTCGTGTTTATTTAATTTGTACTTTACTAAATTTAAATTAATGCTTTCAAATTCAACATGATATACGAATGAGTACAGTCGATTCAATTACTTTCTTGCTTCATCGAATTGAAAACATTTATAACAAATAGCGATAAAACATATCAAATTTAGTTGCATTCACAACAATTATTTAAAATTTTCATTAAAATCGAGCCTATCAAAAATTTGCTCTCATTTGCCATTATTCTCTTTCAAAATTCAATTTTAAAAATACGCAAATAAAAGGATAATCGAATGAATTTATTCCAAAAGCGCCTTTCCAACAAAAAATATTTCATTGGATAGGCCTTTTCGGAATAAATTCATTCATTTGTCGGTTATTTTCGAACTATAATTGAGAACGTGTTCATTTTCATCGTTTTTTGATTTGGTAAATGTTTTCAAAACTTTAGATTTGCGAGTGTTGCAAGAAAATTCTTCTCTCATAGACTTTTTTTTTCTTAAATTGGCTGAACAATTTGTTCAAATTCTTCTTGTAAATAAATTTTTATCTGTACATTATTATTTTTAAAACTTCTTTCGAAGTTCAAAATCGTTTTTGAATGTTGAAGTTGTGTTCTATATTTAAAAATGTACGAAGAAAGTTTTTTAAGTGTATATTTAACTAAACTTGAAACGAGAGGAAAGCGCTGGTAATGCAAAGAAAGCATAACATTTGCAAGTTTTTCTTTTCTCAAAAAAGTGAATTTTCTTAGTTATTTTCTCTTCCAGAGAGGAAGTTAGAAAATAAATTCTTAGCATTGTTATTTTTATTTTACGCTTTCAACGTTTTACACTTTTTTTGACAAGAGGTTGAAAATTCTCTTTATTTCCTTTTCGAAAGAGAAATTTGTTCAATAAATTTGAATTTTGTGTTTACAAAACTTAAAAAAAGAAAAAAATCGATCCAATTTTACTTTCAAGTAGTGAAACATTTGAATTTAAGCGAAATAAATGAATCGAGTCAGTGTTTTGTCATTTAAAACAAAAAAGAGGCTAAACGTGAATATAAATTCTTAGTTTAGCATTCAATTTATAACAATTATACGCTTAGGACATCCAAAGTAGATATGCATTAAATTTAATGAGCGCTTCGAACACGATTCTCTGTGAATTGTTCTCGTAAAGAATCATGAGCAAACTTGGCAAACAAAACGATAATGACGGCGTATGAATGCAAAGAGTATCGTATTATATCATTATTCCTGGGTTAACATGTTTCTCTAATAGAAAACCTAACTCGCTTCATTTAAAAATTACGCTTTCGCTGTTTGTGTTTATTTTTTTTCGTGAATAAAACCTTTCATTAAGCCAGAAACTAGTGTAAATATTAAATTCATTGAATTTGCACTCACTTCAGATTTAAATTTGCCCGTCACTACCAGGTGAACATTTAAATCCGGCGAATTTTTTGTACACTCTTTCCAAGTTTTACTCGACACCGGTAAACATTGCTCGGTGTACTTGGTTTGTATAATCCACAAATTAGCGAGTTTTGTATTACACGAGATTTGATTGATAACCTCATCATTTAGATGCTGAAAAATTTTTTCACAAAAAAAATTAATCAAAATATCGAATCATTTGATTATGTTAGCAAATCATTTTACATTTTACCTGAGGTGTGATGATAAGTGTTTGAAGATTAACAAAGCAAGAAACATGAAATATCGGAAATGGTAGTTTAGTGCAATTGATTATTCGCAGCAAGCGCATCGTTTCACAGCAATTATACAAAACATCGTCTAAAAGATATTGTGCGTCGTTTTTCTCGAGCAATAATTCACGAAGCGATAATTTCTCGAGTCCTAGAGCGAGAAAAAAAAGAACGAAGATAAAAATAAATTACATGTAAAGTGAGAAAGAAGTTCACTTTCAGAAGTTTCTCGTATGATTCGAGCATAAAATTTAAACTTAGAGCTTTCGTTAAAAAAAAGTAGAAAATTAAATGCAATGCGGGCGAAGAAACAAAAAAAACGCCATTTTCTTAGTGTTCGTTTTTCATTTACTTTTGGTTAAAACACTTGCAGCTGAAAAATTGTTCTATCGTTACACGATCGTTCTATAGACCGTTTGTTACATCGCACAATCGCGTCGAACATCGTTCGCATTATGCTCTAAAAATTGGCTTTTTAACTTCGGGCTGAAATTTTAATTAAACGCTTCGCATTGAAATGCTACGAGAATGAAGAGTACAACTTTTAATTAAATATCTCTGTAGATAAAATAAAATCTTTAGCTTCTCAATTGCGTTTCTTTCTTTTCTTTTTTTTTAATCAAGCGCATCAACACTTGAATTCTGTCCAAAATAAAGAATTCAACCAACGGAGTTTAATTACTCATATATTCAAAAGTATCAATCGATTCAGTAATCATGCTTATCAAAATGTTTGTATAGCTTATAAATTAAAAATTTTTTGTTTTGATATGATTCAAATTTTCATTTTGAATTTTTGTTCTGCTTTTCTAAACATGCGATAGTGAAGTTAACTTTTTACTCGACGAAATGCTTACTGAAGCGTTTAAAAATTTCACTTATCCCACTTATTAACATCGAACAAAAAGATTTATTTAACTCAACGTTTATTATTATTTATTATCATCGTTTTGTATGACACTCGCGTATCTGCTAGCAAAGATATTACTCGAACTAAAATGTTCATTACATTACACTAATCTTTCTTAATAGATAACGAATAAGAGAAAATAGAATGTGCCGGTGAAATTGTGCGTTTAACGATTCAATTTGATTTAGTGAGCGCGTGTGTATCTAGTAAATAAACAAAAAAATCACTTCGTAAAGCAGCTAAGTTTCATTTATCTCGAGCATTAATTAATGCTGACTTTAACTTAAAAGAAAGAAAGAAAAAGAAAGTAAAGAACTTTTGAAAATGATACAATTTAAAATGAAGCAAATGTTCTATGTGGCAAGAGATGTTTGCGTTCGTCGGCGTGGAAGAAGAAGCGAATGAAGCGAACGCAAACACCAGAGAAGCAAATAAAAGTACATTTGTACGCTCGAAATTCACACCACATCGAATAGATATACCTGATAAGCAGCGGAGTAAATTTTTTAAGCCGAGCAACATTCGACCGCCCGTGCCAAATACGTACTCTTGTTGCTTATTCTCGTCCGAGACGACATGACAGGCGAACGTAAAATCGAATGTGTGCACCGAATGCAATGGATTCTCATCGAAAAATTCGGCGAAATAAGTTAACATTTTCATGAATTCGTATAAATTGAATAAATTCGTCATCGGTGTGATTATTATTTCGCGAATACAGCGGCCGAATTTACTCAAATACATATGCATACGATAGTGATCCAGTTGCAATTGATAGCCGAGATAATAATTATATTTTCGCCTCGACAAAGTGTGATCTTCGCAAACAATAGTGGACCAAACGCGATGCGAGTTAAATATACGAAACCAATTACTGCACACTTGACTAGCGATATGTCTTTCCTTCATCGTCAACAGTTGAAACACTTGCTCCAATAACACGTCCGGAAGATATTCCCACATGCTTTTTTTTCTTATTTGCTTCGCTTCTTTTTATCGCCAATATTTACATATCATTCACAATATAATTCGCAATCCTGCAAAAAAGAAAAGATGAAACCTCAAGCGATCGATGCGCGCAAAATAAGGTAAGAAGTTGAAGCGAGATGCGAGTCCGAGGCGACGAGGATGAAAAAAGCTTGTGACAGTAAGAATGCTTTTCAGATAAATCGCATATTATTCTAATGCGAAAGTTGCTTTTATCACTTAATAAACAACGAATGAAATTATTTTTTGAATGAGTTTTAGTATGAGATGAATTTCAAATGATGAAATTAGTATAAAAGGCCAAAATTGAATTTGAAATATTTATTTATTTAAGAGGTTTAAATCATAAACAAACCTGTTCAAAAAGAGCGATGAAAATCTTACAAAAAACAAAACGAAAATGCTTTCGATTATTCGAAGAAAGAATGCGAAAGATGAAGAGCAAGGCAAATAAAAAACAAAAAATAAATCAAAATGTTAAATATGCACAAACAAGTTAATTGAATACTAGAATTCGTTAATCAATTGCAATGATTTTAAATGAAATCAACGAGCGTCGAGTGTGAACAAAATCGATTTAAGTTTTTGCGTCTCTCGAAAAGTACGTTGCAAAATAGCGAGAGTAATGTAGTGTGTGTTGCGTTGTGCACAGTATTTGAAAAGCGATCTAAGTTTGGAAGCAAACGTCAAGCTAAACATAGAATGCGTTTTCTATTTTTTCTCTCTCTTCCCTTTCTGTTTTGAATTTTTTTGTTTGTTTGTCGAACTAAAAAAAACGAAGAAAACAGAAAGTCGCGAATTTTCACTCCTACCAGCAGCATTATGGAAACGCAATTTTCTTAAAATATTAATTTCCGATTTGCATCTCATTTAGATGCTTGTAAGATGGATTCAGTGATTAAATTGACATCGCAAAAAAAAATTGCATTGTAATAAAATTTTCATTACGCGTGTTTTGTGCCTGAAATATCGCTTTTTAAAACGCTGCTTTCTTGAAGACAATTGAAACTGTTTTGATTTGATGCCAAATTTAATTTGAAAGTCGTGTGCAAATGTTATGAAATTTAAGTTTCATGTAACAAATAAAAAAAAACTTTATTTCCATGAATTGTTTGCAAATCAGAAAATGTCTCGTTGTTAGGTAATTTTTCAAAAGAAATACAAAGTTTTCTACTCTAGTTAATTTTAAGCGATGTAGAATGCGGCATTTACAATTCACAGTCAACTTGGTGGTTTGTAGAAGTAAAAAAAAATGAGCTTAATTTGAAATGCAAATAAATGGTTAAAAAAGCTTAATGTTAATGCATTTCTTGTACACAAAATAGAGAAAATTTTTTTTATTATTTCCTTTTAAAATATTCAAAAGAATTATCTAAATATAAAATATTATTTAAGCGCTTAAATGGCGCTTCCTTTCATTTCACTTTATGAATTTTTTTTTTACTATCGCATTGATTTCTAGCCTAAATTATGTTGAAATTCGTCATTTGAGGAACGCGCATTTGGCTCGTTTTTAAAATATAAAAATTTGTGCTTTTGTTTTCTCAAATTAGCACAGAGTTCTCACATGAGAAGTCGTTGATTTTTTAAAAAATTCTATTAATTAACATCTAGAACAAACTCAAATTCTGAAAAAAAATATTTTATTTCACAAAGATTGTTTATGATCGATTTTTTTATTTATAAATAAACTCGTGGTAGAAAAATTTTAAAACTAATTGCCAATCTTTTCGAAGTAAATGAATAAGTTAATTATTCAAATTACTTTTCAACTAACTCATTTGAAAAAAAAATTATAATCGAACAATAAATTCGCTTTGTGCGTATAATTATGTTTAAATGAGAGAAAAATTAAATAGTCTTTGTGTATGAAATGACAAAGAGTTTCTCATGAAACTTTTTATCATAAAATTTGCGTAGGCACTTTAAATTGTTTGTTTGCTTCTCGCTCTATTTGTATTTTGTTCTTGTTTAATTCTCTAGCTTTGAAATTAACATTACACTAATACCTTTTGACGTCAATCACTGCAACTATTGTGTCTGTAAACGTCTCTTTATTGAAATAATTACACTCTGAGCTACGATTTTATTAGTTTTTTTACCGTCAAAACAAAAATTATTTATCCAAAATATGAAATAAAATTAATTTTCAGTTCTACTTTACAGAGGAAATTTAAATTAAATGACAAAATATGGAAAAAGATTTTGAAATTCTTTAAAATAAATTATTTTCAAGCGTTAATTGAAGTAATTAAAATTTTTCTAGAAAAAGGTGTTCAGTGTATCAAATTTTAACAAATCAAACCACTAAAAAAATTTATTTGAATAATTTCCAATTTTAAATTTGATAATTATGAAATCTTCAATGTATTTTAAAATATTATTTAAATTTTAACATATTCAATCTTTTCACATTTAAGGAAATTATCTAATTTGGAAAAATTGTTGCATTGTGATTACAGAAAGTTTTGTTTACATTTTTCTAATCATTTAGTTTTGAGCGTATAAAAAATTCATTTAAATATCGAAATTGTTTTTTATTTTCTTGAAATTATATCAAACAATCTTCCTATTTAACACAAGTTTAATCTTTCTTTCTCTTTCTTAAGTTAAAAATTCGAAAATTTAAAAAAAGTGCTTAAAATGTTTCAAATACTTTGTTTTGATGCAGAAAAAATGATCAAAATTTTATTTATCATATTCAATTCCTTCAATTTTATTTATTATATTCACTAAAAATAATTGAAGCGAGGTTTATTAAAACAACCGACTTCCATTTAGCTTTTACTTCGTTTTTCATGAATAAAAATATTTTTTCGACTCTAAATCTTTTAGCCTTGTGACGCGATTAGCCAACAGTGAGCTCGAGTAATTTGAGTCCATGAAAAGCCTTAGCCATAAATTTGGCTCATCTAATTTTTCTTAATTTGCACTTGTTTAATTTTTTTCATCGATTTTTTTTTAATTTCAATGATAAATTATTAAAATAAAAAAAGTTAATGCGAAAACAATTTAAAAAAAAATAAATACGACGAATACTCATTTAAATTAAAGATGAGCATGCATAGTGTAAAATAAAAAATTATCTTAGGTGTGGTCAAGACGCATTCAATGATTTATTTTATGATCTCGAAATAAAAAAAGAAAAACTGAAATGGTCCTCTTACTTCAAAAAAAAACAAATTACTCGGAAATAATGAATAGACACCATAATAGGATTAAAATTTAAACGAAATGATGCAAATTTTTTTAAAGCAAAAGAAAAATGAGATCGAAACAGCTTTCGACATAATGGCTTTTGGTTAGATTAATATTTAAAGAATCAATTTCGTTCGGATAAAAATCATAAAGTTTTACAAGCATCTGATCCTTTTCTTCTTTTAATGTAAGGATTATGCTTTCATAGCCATTTTTTTTATTAAAGATCATCTTTAAAAAGTTAATAGCTCATAAAATGCTTTCAGAGTTTTATGTGAAGATTAAACGCTAAAATAAATTGATAAAGTTTATATTGAAAATTTTTTTTTATTATGGTTTAAAGTTAAGTTACAATGTGACTTTGTTTTCACATCACGTTTGCTCTTTACTGCATTTTCAAAAACTTTTTCTGATCATATTTTAATACAAACAAATGCAATTTAAGATAATTGTATCACGTCGCAAATTCAAATGGAGTAAACTTTTAAACAAAGTAGAACTTGAATACTTAATTTTAAGTTACATACATGTACAAACTTTTTTCAAATTTTTATTTACTTTTTTAAAGCTAAAATGTGTTTGATGATATGAAAAAGAGAATCGGAAAATAAAATTTATAAACAAGTTAAGACTGTTGAATGCAACGACTTCACACGCCTATGAAAATTTTCAATTGATTTTTTATCGTTCACTTTTGTAAGTCAAAATTTTCATGTTTTCTCTAGCAATTCACAGTTAATAAACTTTTCTTTGCTTAATTTCTATTAAGTATTGTTAAAAAGAAGTTGAGATTACAATTTAACCAAATTTAAAAGACGATCTACAAAGTAGAAAGTTGTAGAAAGTTGTAGACAAATGCATAATGAAGTGTAAGCGAAAGAAACAATGTGAAAAAATGAATTGAGAAAAGAAACAATGTGTGACATGAGCGCGTGTAAAAGTGAGTGAAAAAGAGAGCGAGAGAGAAGAGAGGGAGAGAGAGAGAGCAGAATCTCTCGTTCATTCAATCGCTACTCGAACGCGTGCGTTCGCTACTCGTTTATAAGAAAGTGTATTTTATTGTGTGCCTGTGATTGTGTGTATGTGTGTATTTACGCCGTGTGCTGCGTTTGTTCGACTGCGTGCGTATGTCGCTTAATAGTAACCGTAAAGACGAAACAAATTTAATGCAAACACGTTCGCTTCAAGGTGCTCAAACGGATGCTTTGTCAGCGATTGTCGTTTCCGTTGCAAATGTGAAAACTGATTCGGAAGAGAGCTTAATGAACAGCGAGGACAGCAATAGTAAGCAAACGGTTTCAACGCCGACTACCTCCGCATCCGAATACGGCGACGATAGCAGCGTATTCACGTTTCGCGATGTGTCGAAATCGTCGCAAAAATCGGTCTGCTTTCACAGCGTTACATCGAATCCCGAGAAAAAGATCACCAGCCGTAAGTGAACATTCGATTTTTTCATTCATTTCTTTGCATTTGAAAATTTACTCTTAAAATCGCTTTTCACAATGCGAATAGAAAATTTTTCAAACAAGTGCTTCAATCTAAATCAGTCTGTTTCGAAATGCGCTATGTGTCAAGCGTTTATTTCACCGCTTTTCGCTGAAAATCAATATAAAATCAAGCAGAAGCGAGAAACTTTACTATTGAAGCCTCAGACTTTTTTCAAAATTTTAACACACGAAGCAATGTAGTACACATGAGACTCGTACTAAAAAACGAATTGCGCCTCATTTTCTAGTAATTCAATAAACATGTTGAACAATTTTTGTAGTAGAAAGCGTGTTGCGTTCTTGCTTTTTAGAATAACGTTTTTGAGGATGTGCACAACAAATTTTATGCACAAAAAAGTTTTATTTTCTTATTATTAACCTATGTGCACTGAGAGTTTCAGTTTTTTTTCATCTCATTAACTTTCTGTAGGAGCATTTAACATGCATAAAGTGAAGTACTTTTTATGTTTATATTTCAAATTAATTTCACAAAGCGTGCACGCGATGATAAAGTTTAAAGTGTTTTTTCTAGAAGAAGTGAATGCAATTTTTGAAAAATAATTTTGATAATAATAACGAAGCTTAAGAATCTTCGGCCTCTTAGTTCTTTATAAAAAGAAAATAAAAATTTTTGACTCGTTGGAATATGAGCCACTTTAATTTTTATTTAAATTTGGTTTGAAAGAACAAATTGATATTCGTTATAATTTTAGATTTTGATCGAAAAATTAATAAATCTTCCATCACAGATCAATGATTTACTGAAGCATGAAAAAACAATAGAAAATAGCAGAAAAGCGAATCAAAATTGAAAGCAAATTTCACTGAACTTAAGAAAACAGTGTACGCAAAAAATTTGAGATTCGAGAGGATTAAAGTCAGTTTTTCTGTGTCTCTTCTCTCCATCATTTGACATCGGAGAAGAGAGTGTAATAAAATGAATGCTTCAAGCATCAAATTTTATGCATCAAGTTTCATCGAATAGATTTGATCATTATTCTGGTATTTTTTAAATAAAAAACAATAAAAACTATGAAAACAATTTTTATCAAACACTCACTAACAACAAGCGCACATTTCATTGATATTTAGACAAACTCGAGGGAAGTGCGAGGTGTCAATTTTTTCGATCGATTCTTTGCACAGAAAAGCTGCTTTCATTGTTCTCATTGTATTCAAACTTTTTTTTTAGATCAAAAATTCTTTTGAATTGAACTTTTTTCCACATAAAAATTGAGTCGTACAAAAGACTGTTGAGAGTGGACAAAGAATTTGAAAAATTCTCTCTCTCATCCATTTGACTTATTTTCTTTTGCTTTGCTCTTCAGTTACAAATCGATAGTTTAAACGAGAAAAAATTTTGAATTCGCGAAATATTTTGCGACTTAATTTTTTTATTTTCAGCTCAAAATTCAGTTCATGATTTATTTATCCATTTTTTTTGTATCAAATTTTACTTCATTTCAATCGCATTGATCATAAATTTCCCTCTTTATTCCATTCACATACTGTTTCGTAAATGAAAAATTGTTTGAATTTCTTTTTTAATGAAACGAATGAAACTCTGCTTCAGTAAAAATACAAAGACAAAAATATTTAAAATTTTAACACTATTCTCGAATAGAATGAAAGAAATTCGTTTTAATTTTATTCATCGTTTCTTTTCTATTAAAATTATTTCTTATGTTTAATAAATTTTTCATATGAAGAGAAATGCAAACTTAACTTTTGCGAATAACAATTTTAATAATCAAATCGATTTGGTATTTTAATTAAATATTAAGCGTAAATTTTATTTACTTTAACAGCGCTCGAATGTGTGCAATACATGATAAGTGGCTCAACGTTGGTGAAGATCAAATCTAACACGCGTCAATATCGACGATATTTTTCGCTGGAAGAAGATTTAAGTGCTATTCGATGGGTTCCATCTTCAAAAAAATCTTCAAAAGCAAAACGTAAGCTTAAGCTTTTTTTTTTGCTTCTGTGTATTAAAGTCTAAAATACTTCATTAGTTCAAACTTTCTTTGAGATTAAAATTTAGTGCATAAAGCTTTTACGTAGAATTATTCATATTTAATAATTCAAAGCGTTGCGCTGTAAACCAAATTCAATGCTCCTGAAAATGAAGTTTGTCTCATTCATATTTATGCGAAAATTTTTCTACGCTTTCACATTGATTTTTCGCTATTTTTGCAATCGCGTGAAGCGATTGATTTATTTTTCAACGCTTATTTATATTATAAATCGCACGCCTCTTTTACATTTAAAAAGCTTCTCTCATTCATTCACTTCGCCTTTTCTCATGTGCAATCATAACTGTAATCTTTCTCGCTCAATGCGTGTCTAATCGATAACTGATCTCAATGCGCGCAATGAAGTGGAGTAAGAAAAGAAAAGAAACATTTCTAAACTATAGCTTGCAGATTTCTAACTGCACACTAAATTTAATTTTCTGTCTCTGGTTTGTTTGATTTTTCTTCTTCTTCTTCTTTTGAATAGCAAATAATTGCTCATATGCATTCATATCATTCGCTTTTCTTTCTCGCTTTTCATTCAATTTGATAATCAACAAAAATGAGAAATTTAAGAAAATTTTGAAACGAACAGATGCTTCTAATTTGATAACGTTCGTAGCCAATTCGTAGCATTGCGAACATCGCAAGAGAAAAACTAATATCGGCACTTCTAGAGCTTTGGAGCACGACATACCGAAAGAGAAAATGTCCGAAATTAATTCATCATAATTAATTCGTATACTAATATAAAAATTGTGAAAGATAAAAAAATGTCGGCGCAAAAAAGAAAACATCAACGAATTGCGTTTTTTTTTAGAAACGCATGCAATGATTTAAAAAAATTGCTCATAAAATATGAATTACAAATCAAATTGCTGATTTAAAAAATAAATGAAAATTAAAAACGATGAAAATCAAAGCTTTGACACTCATTATGAACATTCAAAATTTTATTTCTTTTTTAAAAAATAAATTTTCTATGTGTAAAGTCATAATTATTTTCACTGACTAATCTCTTTTCATTTGTTTTTTAGGAGAAGTTTTGCTTGCTAAATAAGAATAATTTTTTTATTTTGTTCAAACTAGAAAAGAAGCAACTTAAGTTTTTTTGAATTATAAACTAAATTTGACAAAACTAATTTTGATTTTAAATTTTACTTTTTTTTCTTCAAATAAAGTCTATTGTAAGCAGATAAATTGATTAGAAAAATTGAATTAGAATTTTTAGAATTTTTTGATAAATTGATAGATTTGCTTGTGCTTTCTTGAGATAAAAAAAATGCAACTAATTCTCATCAAAATAAGAGTTTGGGTAAATACTGGACAAAAGAATTAACTTGCTGTACAAATATGTTATACATACGCTAGTTTGATTTACTTGCTCATTATGGACGAAAAGAGAATTCGATCGAAAAGCAGTCAATTCGCTATTATTCATAATGATTTCAGGCAATAAACACATTTGATGATTGGCTTTTTTCTCATATTCATCTTCTCTTTCGCTTTCGTTTCTCCTTTCGATGTAAACAACACACTATTTGTCCTCAATCATGAATCGATTTTGCATTCTTGATAAAGTTTTTGGTCGAAGTGGAGAAAATTGGCTTCCTTCGGAATTAGACAAAAGATACCTCAGTGTCTGTATTTTAATCAGTTGATTCCATTCTTAAATGTTCTAAGTGTCAAAAACTTATTATTTTCGAGCTATAGGCCAAAGTCCTAAAATTTACCTAATCTCATAGTCTCAAATCTATAATCTCAAAAACGATTGCTTTTCACTTTTGATATGAATTGACGCAAAACACGAAGCTCTTTTTCAAATATTTGCATCGTCTCTTGATTTCATTCTTTGTTTCTCTCACGATGTTTGCTGTTCCTCTTACTTTCTAAAGAGTTGTTTAAATAAAAACTTGCACTCCTGTGATCAAGAGAAGAAATCACTTCACTTAACTCTCAAGCTTCTAGAGCAAAAATAAAGTATTTCTATTTGAAAAACAAATTTTAAACATAAAAATTTAAACTTCAACTCATGGCAAATTGGTTAGTTACTTTATCTTAAATAAAAAATTGAAAATTTATAAATTGAATAATATTCACATGGGCGTTAAGTGCTGTATTTTCAAACCCCATCGCCGGCTTATTTTTGATCTTCAATCATTTTTACTTATCTTTGATTTGACAATTGCAAATTTTTTTTCTTTCATAAAAATCAAGCAAAATAGAAACTAAACTTCACCGCTAGCTTAAGTTTTTCACAGCGTTTTACCATTATTCGTAATTTTTTAAAGAACTTCATGTAACGATGTTAAAGACAATAATGAATAGAGATTCTCAGAAAAAAGGGATTTTCACCTCTGTATTATCTGTCGTATTGTGTAGTATATGATGTAGCGAAACAAGAATTCAATTTTTAAACTGCTTATTTGTACTATTTACGTTTAAAAGAAGATTTTATTTCTCTGTTTTATCTTGCCAAAAACATTTTGCTTAGCAACTGTTTCAAGAAAGTTGAGAGAATTGTGAGCTTATGTTGATTTTAAAGTGACTATTGACTCAAAAAAGTTAAACTAAACGGTAAAACATGGCTTCATAAGCTTTTGCTCTTGTTTTTTAGCATGTTCTTCGATGTAGTGTAAAAAAACAAACACAGAAATGAAAAAAAATTGCACTAGCAATCATTTATTATTCTCTCTTAAGAATTCCTTTTTTTTGAATTATAATTCTTCTCTTTTCTAGCTTTTTCTTCCACATCGATTCATTTTAATCTAAAACATATAAAATTAGTTTTATATTCAGTGATATCTGAAACTTTGTTTAGAATATTTCAATTTGAGTAGTTTTTTAAAGCAGTTAATTATGAATTTCGAGTTTCAAATTTCCGTCACTAAAATTTAATTCGATATTTGAAAAGCTAGAAAAAATATTAAATTTCAAAAGAATAACTTAAAATTAATTAAATATAACTTTCTACAGCGTTCATCTTTTGTTTGAAAACTTTAAAAAAGTTTTTTGATTTTTTTTAGAGGCTTGTTTTACAAATTTTTAAATAAAAAAACTCGAATGAAAAACTTTTTGTCGATTTCACTCTTTTGATTGATGATTAGCTTCAAAAGAAACGATGCAATTGTTCGCGATAGAAAAAAAAGTGAGACAAAGTTTGAAAATCTTGTTTATCGATATACCACATAAAAAATGTTTTTTAATTAACTAGTAAGCTTTTACTACCTCAAAATTTATAGAGAAAACATTCAAAGATTATTCTCAACATAAATTCAAATCAAATATTCAAAACAATTTGTTATATTTGAACAAAGTAATTTGATTTTTCGATACTCTCTATAGTGATCGTGATAGTGATGTAAATGAAAGTAAGCGCAAAACTAAAAAAGCGAGCAAAATAAACTTAAAACAGACAAAGAGATATTCACGAAGATTCCTAAACAAATAAAGAGGGAAAAAATGAAAGGAATATTGAAAAGGAATGCAATTAAGTATGCTGAAGAAAAATATGAAAGCGTTTTTTATGATAAAATGCTTTGCGATCTATTGCAACAATGGCAATTTAATTTCTATTGTGTACAAGAATTCTGTTAATATAAAAATTGAGCATCGCTTTTAGTTGTGTTAAAGACAAATAAACGAAACTTAGCAAACATTCGCATTTAACAAAGCATAATCTTGAAAAAATTTTCTTAAATTTGAAACTACAGCCTTTTTAAACGAACTCAAATATCAACAAAGGAACAAAGAGAAAACTTTGATTCGAGATTTTCAAATAGAATTTAAATGAAAGCCCTGAAATAAAAGCAAATTTTTAAAAAAATAAAAATTTTTTACTTTTTTATCTTTTTTTTGGAGGAAAAAAAATTAAAAAATTTTATTTAAAAAATTACTCCACGAAAAGAATCAATACTCGCCTATCTCGTGAATTATTTTTAATCCTCTCTGTCCTCTCCTATAAACTTTTCAGAACTTTTATGGTTTTAGAGAAATTTAATTTTTTGACGTGTAACAGGAAGCCACACTTTGAGATGACATTTTCGAAGAAAATTAAATAACAGAAAGATGATTTTTGACATTTTCAGAACGATAATTTCAGAATTAATTTAAGAATCAGAAGACAGATTATTCAGAATGATAATTTCTGACAGCAAATAAATAAAATTATTGAAGAAATCAATTTTTTGAAATTTAAAATTAATTCAATTATGCAATTATCTTCTTTTGAATTAATTAATCTCTATTAAAAGTAAATGATTTTAAAATGTTATGAAAACTTTGGCTAATGCTTGTAATTTGATTACAAATCGTTTCAATTGAAGTTCGTTTCAAATATAACACGAATCGCAATAATCAAACTGATGAAAGGCAAACTTATCCTTACTTTTGAGAAGACCGGGCCTAAGTGTCTCAAATTGTTGGTTTAAATGCGCAAAAAAGATTCGAAAAATTTAATCATTAATTTTGCAAGTTAGAATACAAGCAATTTAATCGAAGCATAATGTTAATAAATTCACACATTTTAACAATAAATTGAGTAACAAATTTGTGTTGAAAGCATAAGTGATGAATGCGAATAGTTTTCAAAGTTGAAGTGAGAATGTTAATAGCAAACTGATTGACTGGCTACAATGGCATTTTCGCATTTTAGAGTCGTGCAATGAAGCAGATAAATGAATTATGTTGCAGTTACACTTTTTTTCTTAAAGCAATAGTTTCTTAGCTATTTTAGTTAAAATACTTAAATATAATCGCTCACAGTGTAGCCCGCAACCATATATGCACATAGAATCCAGTGAATGATTGTGCAAACATTTTTCTAATAAACTCATTATTTAATTTTATCATCATGATAAATAGTCGAACGCGAACTCCAGCAGCAAGAATTTTGATTTAAGCGAGTTGAGGCAAACTATTTATTCAGCATTTCTATGCATATATGACTGTCATTATTGGTAATAGTTTTGAATAGCATCAGATTTATGAGCAACTTTTTAAACCAATAGAAGCAGCTAATTTTGGAAATTAAAATAAATTTGAATATTAAGAGCTAATGCTGAAAAGCAACAAAACATGTCATTCGGCAAGAACTCATATTTCGCGTCTTACCTGAATTTTGTTTTAGTCTAAATTTTCTTTGAAAATTGAATTTTTAATTTTCTAAAAATTATTCTTTGCAATTCTTTGAACATTCAATTTTTTTTTATCATTTAAAAAGAGGAGAAAATTCAATTAATTTTTCATGTTTTTCTTTTATTTATGTTATAGAAATTTAGAAAATATTAAAAATTACTGCTAAGCATGAATTTTTAAATAAATTTCTGTGAAATTAACATTTAAATTAAACTTTTCGTTTTTTCTTTTACTTTACTTGTTTAATCAATTCAAAACGATTCAATTCGAGAAAACAAAGAATTGGATTTCGTAAAAGTGTAAAATTTAAAACTAATTACATTTGCAGAAATATTCTTGATTGTCAAACTCAATTATGCATACATAACTTTTGTGAGATAAGATTTACTCAACTTTTCAATAAATTTCTAATGTTTGCTTATTTTCAGAATATGTAAAATTAAATTTATAACACAGATCTTTAAGAAAATTATCGAAATATTTATGATATTTTGAGGTTACGATACTTTATGAAAATTTTTAGGTTTCTGAATAATTTCTCTCTGAAGAAACATTTTTCGATGGTCATAACCATGACTCAATCTCAGGAGAATTGCCTAAAATAAGATCAAAAATTCACAAATGATAATAAATTCAAAAAAAGCAAGAGTAAAAAGCAAGCTCCAAATCAGCTTCACTATGATTTGTAACCAAATTATTCATCTCATGTTTATCGTGAGAATCTTTATCGTGAGTAACATAAAAATATAAAACAATTTATTAAAATTTTTACTAATGTCAAGAAAAGGACAAAACAACTTCTTAAACCGAATGAAATTGGATGCAAAGCTTTGTTCTCTTATTTGCCTTCTTCGATCAATAATTCAATACTGAAACCAAGCATATCGTTGCGTAATCAATTCTTAGAGTCTTCAATTAAGATTTGCATTTTCTGAATCTTTTCATTTCGCTTTTTTTATGCTCACGGCGATATGTATTCGAGTGTTTATTCAACTTTGTCATTTCTTTTGAATTTTTTTCTTCAATTAACTTTTTTTTTGTCATGTTTATTTTCATATCTACTTCAAAAATGAAATAAACTCAATTTTATATAATGAAATAGACAGATAGATTTCAGACGAAATATGCACGAATTTAACGATCTGAGCAATTTTTTGAATATATTACAGAAAGCACATATTTTAATCATTAAAATTATTAAAATTTTTTAATTTTTTTTTCATAAAGAATCTTTAATAAAGACTTGCGAGTAATTTTTTTTAAATTTGTATTTCCTCTTAATTTTTCTCTTCTATTTTGTTTTTGATTTGAAATTTTTTTGTTCAATGATTTACACAACTTAAGTGACACTCGTTTTTTGGATAATTTAAGTTGAGAACTAGGGAGCGGATTTTGTGTGGTACACACAAACCACACAAATGAAAAATTAATAATGAAACTTAATAATTTTGTAAT
>NCKU01002520.1:0-18782 GCA_003675995.1 Dinothrombium tinctorium | reverse complement strand
AGAAAGAGTTTAAAAAAGTCGAGAAATTTGTAAAAACAAAAATGAAATTTACCACCTTCCTAGGCTCAAAAAGCTTCTCTCACATTCGCTAGCTTCTTTTCTTTATTTTTGATTCGTTTTACTATTGACTATGAAATGCGTGAAGTGCTTATTCCAAAAAAACGAAATGAAATAATTGTTGTTGCACATACTTTTCATTTCAATGGAATTGTTTGTTTGCAGAAGTATGTAAATAGGCATACACTCTGAAAATACTCGTTTAAATGAGATGATTTTTTATTAATAAAATAGCTTCAATTCATTCATGCAGCGAAGGAAATCGCAATTCATTTTTTCTTTTCATCGAAAACGTTTGCTTAATTCGCTAAATAACTAACCGATTTTTGGGTGTGTTTCATTTTAAATTGCCATTCACTTATATATTATTCATGCTTTCGTGAGAAACACTTTTTTGCTGCTTTTTTATTTAAAAAACACACACATTTTCAATTTATTTGTTTCTTAAATAAATTTTTAATAAAACATGATTAAGTAGAATAAGAACATAAAAATTTACATTACATAATTGAATAGGAAGAAGTGATGAAAATGACAGCTTATTTAAACGCGAATATTATTTAATTTTTTTGAAAATAAAATTGACGTTTTTCTCAAAGTTTTATAACTTCATTCTTTCCCAGTGCTCATTTAATTTAACTTTCTTTTGTGTTTTATCGATAAGAAGATATTTGAATTTTAAGTTTGAAATGAAAAGCAGATTTGTTTTGCTTTAAATTATATAAAGTAACAGAATTGAATGCGTTTTCCTTTTGAATTTAATTAACTCATTTTTCAAGAAAGTTTACTGTATTTGATTTGAATCAAAGCTTTGAATATGTGAAACGATATTTTTATGGTTTAATACCGAAATGAAATGAAATGTGTGCATTTATCTTCATTTTTTTTTTTTGTTAACAAAATCTGTGCAAAACTCTTTTCAAAATCCTTGCGATTAATTTTTATGATTGGTTTTTATCTTTATCATAAAGATTCTTATTTAGACGTTAATCTCTTGGTCTCTCTTTCTAAAAATAAGCGGTTGTAAGTGTTTATTTCAGACTAGAAAAAAAGAAGCAGAAATTGATTGCTATAAAGCTTCTTATAAGTACTTTTTGATGTCTTTGACAAATAATTTAATCACAGAATCTCTGCAATTGTCACGCAGTTAAATTTGTCTATTTGTGAAAGAAAAATGTGCTTACGATTAAGTGCATAATTGCTTCGAGCGAATATTTAAGTTCATTGTTTTCTCGCTCGTTTGAACTGAAACGAAGCGTTCACACTAATGTTCTTCATCTCTTTTTCTTAATAAGCAACAAAATACACATCAAATATATATTTCGGTTGAAATAAATCGATAATCGATTTGCTGTGAAATCGCGCTTTTATTCGAAGAAATGTTGTGTGAATGAAAAAGGGCGAAGTGCAGCCAAAAGAGACAATCAAATATTTTCTCAAGCATAAATCATTGCACGAAATTAAGTTTGAAGAGATCAAAAAAGCGAGTCTTTACTAATTTGTCGTTTGTAGTTTGCTTTTTAAGTTAACATCGCTAGTTATATATTGGCAATACGAACTAGAACGTATGTCAAATCTAGTTCATTCATTGTTCTTTTAAGCCACCTCGTCAAATTTTGTGTTCGTTTATTGTTAAAAGAAAAATCACATTTTAAACATTTTTATTTTACAATAAAGAAAAACTCAATTCACTTTGTATTTTCTCTTTTTTTACAGACACATACAGCGTTTTCATAAAGAGCGGACTCGGTCTGAATGGAAAACTATCGTCGACAAAATCGCTGCTCACAATATATACAAAGTTAGATGATAACGGAGCCAAAATTTCGTGTAAAGCAATTCATCCGGCTTTAACTCAGCCTTTAGTGAATTCAGTATTCCTCAGCGTTTTGCGTAAGTAACTTTCTCTTTCTCTCTCCTCTCTCTTTTCTTACTACTTCAACTTTGCTTTTTTTTATTACTTTTTCGCACACTCAAATTCAAAAATCGATTCGCGAACGATTCTTTTTCGCATTTTCTCGCGAAAAGCAATTTTTTAAAATCGTTTTGTTTTTTTAAAATAGTTTGTATATAATGCTTTTATAAAGCGAGCGAGATTAGCTCTCTATTTATTTGAACAGAGAGTAACGATCGTTGGCTTTGTGGACAAACTTAAACGATGCGATCAGTTTGGTGGTTAAAGCGAAAGGTTTCTTTCTGTTTTTTTCTCAAAGTTAACTCTAAAATATACTTACAATCTCTAAAAGCTTACGTTTAGAGACTCTTTCTTTCTCTTTTCAAACTCTGTACAATAAAGTGCATAGATAAGAGCAAAGTGCGCTTTTAATTGTAAAAACTTTTACGCGTGGTTTGATTCTCTCGAAAACATTAACAAAAAGAAGAAGTGAATTTAAAATAATTAAAATCAATGTAGTAAATGTAATTAAAACAAATGAGAAAACTTCCATTTGCGAATCGATGCTTTTAAGCTTTTTGGTTTTAGCTTGAATTTAATAAAAAGATTAAAATAAAGTTTTGGTTAAAAAGATTGATTGCAATTAAAAGTAAGATGAGCATCGAATTATGCAAATCAACGCAAAGAGCGAATCTGAATTTAAAACTTATAAAATTTTAAAGAAATATTTTACAACACAAATATCAAGAAATGCTTTTCGAAAACTTTTTTAACCTCAAAAAATAAAAATAAAAAACTTGATAGTCAAAAGATTTCTATATGAAAAGCTTGTATTAAATGTTCAGCGCATATTGCGTTGGTTAGAATATTTTTTCTGAACTCGCTCAAAGCGGTGTAATAACTTTTTAAATTCAAATGAAATAAAAAAATAAAATAATAAAATAAAATGCGAACGATTCGAAATAAAATATTCATGTTTTCATTGCAAATTAGAGCCTCCAGGAGTTCCACGAATAGAGGGATACAAAACTGGAGATGTAATTAGTGTCAGCGATACACTAACACTGGCTTGTATGTCTCGAGGCGGAAATCCTTCCGCGAAATTAATTTGGTATAGAGATAATATTACGGTTGATACGAGTTTTTCGTCTACGGATGGCAGAGAAGTGACGAACACATATTCTTTTTTGGTTAAACCTGAACATAACAACGCAAATTTGGTTTGTGAAGCTAGTAATCATGTGTCGATTCATCCTCTCATTTCTCACGTTCAACTCACTGTTTTTTGTAAGTTTATTCAATCACATGTATTATGCATCATTTTTCGCAGTTAAAGATCACTTCTTACATAAGCTTAGCATCTGCGTTGCTTTTCCCTCTCTCTCAGCTCATCGCAGCGTTTCATTCACAAAAGTTTTGTGTAAGACGTAAATTATCACAACAGATTTATTCTGTCTATCAACATCTACTTGCTCTTGCTTAAGCTTTTCTCTTCCTTCCTCTTCGAAAATGACAAATGCACAATTTGCATATGCTTAAACGGCATAAATTTACGAAATTGTGTGTAACGATACATAAGTACAACATGAATTAAAAAGCCATTATATGGCATATCTATCCATGCAGCTATCAGGTTTAAAATGTGGTGAGTGATTAAAATGTGAAGTGTGTGAAGGCGTGTGTGTTAATAAAAATTATTTACAAATAAAAAAGTAGAATAAATTAGTAAAACGATAACGCCAACCGAAAATTGTAATGAAATGCTAATAATTGTAAATGTTATGAATCTTAAACTTCCATAAAATAATACATACTTAATATACAGTCAGAGACAGAATTTTTCGCATCTAATCTTGCAACCAACACTAATATCACAAATTTTAAATGCAAAATTCAGATTAGAACTAAGGGAAAAAATATGAAAAGAAAAGATCATATGGGAGTGGAATAGATTGAGATAACCTTTGATTTTTCTTGCGACGTTAGGACAGTGCTTAATTAGCTAAAACGACACAGCAACACAGATGCGATCGATTCTAATTACAAAGGCAATTGTGGGCGTAAACGAGCGACAACGGAAATTGAGGACCTCGAAATAATTTGTGATTCAATGGAAAAACGTTTTCTTACTGTCGTTGATATAAACAGAAATGCACAATTAGCTGTTTCTTATTCTGACTATTTTACTTGACTTATTCTGTGCTATTTCACATGAATGGCAAAGCATTAGAAGAGATATAAGAACTTGCAACAATTTGGTCAGTTCAATGCCTACAAAGTATCAAATGCTTATTGAATCTCACGGCGGTCATCTACCATATTAAATATGTATAGCAAATTCAATTTCAAAAGTAAATAAAATAATTTTGCATATTTTCTCCTTGCATTTTCACTCAGGTTAACGATTTAAGTGTTTAAAAGTTTATAAATTTCATGGCTAGATGCAAAACATTCTACCTCTGACTGAACATTCGTGTCCATATTAATATGTGATTTTATCTATTGAAAATTCTAGTTTTAAATAAAAAAGTGCCTTAATGTGCCAATGAGCGATATAGTCTTATGTGCGATAAAATTTTTCTTTCTATTCAGTTGCATAAAAAACAAGTTAAAAGTTAACTGAAAAGATTTCATTGGACATAAGTGTACTACCGATCCAAAATAAAATGTCTCTATTATCCAAAATGAGCTTATCCACAAAGCATCTTTAACGACTCGCTTGATTGTGTTGCCTTGTAGTTAAGCTCACTTTCGATTATCGACAAATTTTATTTTAAATCGGTAGTACTTTACACATATTTATATACAAAAATAACTTTTTTGAATTTCACATGTAGAGCGCAAAATGATTTTTGTAAATCGCTTTTCACAAATGGTAATTATTGATCAATTATGTACACGGCTCGTTCAACGATAAAATTTTTTTGTGCAACTCATTTATAATGATCGCCTAAGACTAATTAATGCATGCAAAAAGTTGATTTGCGATAAATCATTTTCAGCAATGTAATGAAAGTCATACTCATGCAAATCGCTTTTTCATATTCATAAAGAAATTAGAAAATGCATTGTTTGCAATCATGCGTTTCGATAGAGCAAAAAAATTCTAAAAATGAAGCGGAATTTGATTCAATCGATTGCACAAAACTATTCATATTTGCAGAGGCTAAGAGCAAAAGTTTTTCGAGCAGTCGGAAGCATCAAAACATTGTTTGGAAAAGAAGCAAAATGCGTCTTCTCATTGCGTTTCTTTTAGAATTTGAATGTCATAGTCAAGCTTTGCAGAACTGTTCAATGGTTAGATCAAAAAAGCGTAAAAATAGATGTGAAATAAAGGAAAAGCAAACTTCTTTTCGAGGAAATAGTGTTTCAACACATGTTTCCTGCTGCTTTGAGTTTAGCTCGACAAGCTTGTTGAAATCTTCGATGACGATGATTTCTCCAAGAGTAATTTCATTGAAAGTATTTGCAACTATAAGAGAAGTAATTTTGCACTTATTAAACTCAATTTTCTTTTTTCATTGATGCTGCTGCTGAAAACAAAGATCCACCGAATAACATCAAAATAATCGGACCAGATAAAGGAAAGGTCGGTGAAACTTTGAGTTTTGAATGCATCGTCGGCCCGTCAAATCCGGCAGCGGAATTAACGTGGGTCATTGATGGAAGACCGATGCTTCCGATCGCCATTTGGACAAAAAATGTGAAAGAGGGCTTCATAAGCATCACGAATGTTTCAATAACATTAAGCAGTCAAGATCCCGATACGAGATCAATCTCGTGCTACGCGGCTTCGGAAACGCTTCGTGATACAATCCTTAAAACCATCAATCTTCAAATTTTGTGTGAGTATACATTTCGTGTTAAAGATATATTTATATAAACGAATAAACATCTAGTTTACGGCTTTCAAATACATAATTCAAAGTTTTCGTTTTCTAATTTTGTGGCAACATAAATGTTCTATCTTTTACATCTTAAACTTGAATTTTCACTGGAAAAGATAATATATTATTGTGGTTACGAGTGCATATTATTTGTCACTGTTTTCGTGTAGCAAGCAAGCTAAGAAGAAAAAATAAAAACAGTGATAAACATTTCAAAGATAATCTCGGAAATGATAACACTCTTTGATTAATTTTTTTTAATTTAAGAAAAAAGGGTTTTATCGATACTCAGAGATCATATTAAAAACAAAAGTGAAGAGAAAAGTTTATACATAAAAATAACGAACGATTCAACTTTTAATCACAAGTAAAACGTTGTTATATTTAAGACTAAACATTATAGCCTTTAACGATTAAGCGTTTTTGAGCGATAAAAATTTGATGCCGATTTTGAGAAAAAAATATTATTTCCGAAAGTGTAAATTTTATTTTTACAATTTTCCTTTATCTTTTCATTTATTACCTTAACTTAAAAATGTTTGAAAAAAATGTAGTTAGCTTCTTTATACTAGAAGTTTACATTTTTTTAAAATACTCTTGAGAAAACTATCAGCGCAAGATATTTTTTTAAAAAGAAAGAAAAACAATCAATTGATACAGTTTTAAAAGGAGCACATTCAGTAATTTTCTTAAATTCAAAATCGTTTATGTTAATTTATTATTTTTTCTTAAATTCTCTAGGGCTTTATTAATTTATGAGATTTATGGTAACTTGTATAAAAGTAGATGAATTATATGATTTTATTCAAAAAAAGAAAGAAAGAATTTTAATCAAAATTTAGTGTTTGGATGCTTATTATGCCTATATTTATTCTTCCACATTACAATTAATTTTTATATCATTATTTAACTTTCATTAAAATCCGATGTCTACTTATTAACTAAATTTACTAACATCTGAAATATATAAGGCGATCAAAAAAAGTAAAGTTTATGAGAAGCCCACTTTTAATATTCGCGAGTTTAGTTTTCCTCGCGTCTTTCTTCTCTATTTCCTTCACACTTCCCATATCTTCACTTTGTCTATTTCGAAAACACCACAAACTGAGCGAGAAATGATTTTTTTACAAAGGAGAAAGATGTGATTTTATATCATACTTTATAGTACATATACACCATTGCTTTCCATTTATATATTTAGATTCAAAAGAGATTGAAAGAGCGTTTGACTAAAGCTTTTTGCGAGAAGTAAAATGGTTTCGTTTTCAAACGAACATAAAAGTTTTAACATGAAAAAAAAGTAGAAAGAAATCAACAAAGTTTTTTTTGCGACATTTACTTTTACATACTAGAAAAATGAATTTTTCTCCATCACTCAAATTATGGTTGATGCTGCTGCTTTCTGCTCTTTATTGCACAAATATAACATGTGTTTAATTTGTAAACATGCACATGCCTTAAGTGTTTATATTATATTAGAAAGGCAGAAAATGAAAAAGAAACAAATGCAGAAGCTATTCTTTGCGTGCCGAATATTTTTTAAAAATTCGTTCAAATATATAAAAGAATTTCGAAAAATTGTTTTTTCTTTTTCAACTTTCATTTTCTCCTCAATATACATAAAAAACTTTTAAATTTACATTGAATCATAAAAAAATTTTAGAAATACAATCACACACACACATACCTAAATTACATATTTACACTTTTTGGTTGATGAACAGTGAAAAAGAATAATAAGCGGAAGGAAATAAAGAAAAAAAACTTCAAATTATAGCGCAGTTCAGCTCTCATTACATTTTGTATTCTTGCTGCTTATTTTGACGAAACACTCGCTGCAATAGACACATACATGCACATGATTATCATACATATGAAAATATGAACTGGAAATGTTTTACAGATAAATATTAATTTAAGCATTTGCATTCTTCATATTTGCTTCTCGTGAACAGTACTGTGAGTATCCTAAAAGTTTCTCTTTTTAAATGTGCCAAAAACGCATTTGCAAAAACGAAATGAGCGGCACACTATTTTTGTAAATGGCATGCAAGTTACATATGGATATTACTTTGAATTTATTTTTTCTTGAGTACTTATTTATGTCTATGCGTTTTGGTCAAAGATAGAGGCAACTTTTTCACTTTACATCCATAGAGACCAAAGATGCTTCATGGAATTCAAATGCTTTTTATGAATAAATAACGAAAAAGTTTGACAAAATGTCAAAGAAAGTGAAATACGTTTTTAAACTTTCAAAATCAAAAAACAATTCGGCGAAAAAATGAAAGATTGAAATCGCTTGAAATTTTTCATTTTTGCGGGATTATAATATAAAAAAGCTAATTTTGCAAAGTTAGTGAAAATTTAAAAGCGAAATTCGAGCGATGTTAAAATGAAAAAATAACGAAGAGCTAGAGCTAAAAATCTGCTTCTTTATTAGCTAAATTATACTCGCTTCATTGCTTTTAAACCTGCGCTAATTTATATTTTAATTGCAAATAATTGCGAGTAACAAAGTGTGTAATTAATCTTTACGTTAATTACTTCATAAATCATTGTATCGAAAGATCCTCCAGGAATACCAACGATCACCGGCTATAAGAAAGGCTCGGTGCTTCGAGAAGGCGATATTCTGAAGCTTCAATGCGTTTCGTTGGGAGGTAATCCATTTGCAACATTGAAATGGTTTCATGGCTTAGGAACCGATCGTGAAATAAGTGCTTTAACTACGATCAATGGAAATGGTGTCTCATCGGAATTAATTATTCTTGTTAAGCGATCTGATAACGAAGCGACTTATAAATGCGAAGCAACGAACGAAGCCATCAGCGAGCCGTTTCGAGTCAGTATTAAACTCACTGTTTTCTTTATTTCATCACTTGTCACAATCAAAATTAAACCGAAATTCCCTAAAAACGGAGATACAATCTTATTGACTACACACACTGGATCGTGCAATCCAATGTGTTTTGTGCATTGCACCAAAAACGGCGTTCGCTTAGAGATGCAAAATGAAGTGTTCGAGGCTGAAAACTTCGGCAAAAACATCAAGTCAAGCATTGAAATGAACGTTCACCCGAAAGACGACAATTCGGCGATCGTGTGCCAAAGTCACAATAAAAAGTTAAATAAAACCGTCAAACAAAAGCACATCATTCGCGTCTTGCGTAAGTCTCCAAAGTTTTTGTTTGCACTTTCCACTCATCGCATAACACTTGAGTGCATTTCAAATACTCGTATTCACAACGCAACTTCATTGCATGTGTCCAATGTTTTTTCATTAGTAAACCAATAGAGATCAGCAAACAGTTCACTTTTAAAAATTCAAATTCTTTCTGCTCTCTCGCTCTCAAATTCTACTCGATAAGATTCACGCGAACACTTGACTTTGAGATGAATGCGACAGCAGACGAGAGTTTTTTCGATTACATGTAAAACATTGCGTTAAATATACACAAAAGTGCTGTTCAAAAATCAATTTTCAGTGACCGTAAAAACTTTTCTTTCGACGATCGCTTAAAGCACGAAACTGTCTTTGTCTCTGAATTTATGATATAAATTTTATTTTTGAAAGTAGATTAAAGCTTATTTACTTGCTAAATTTTTTAGATTTCTTAGATTAAGAATTTTTTTTTTATTGATAACATTTAATTCAATTTAATATTGCGAAATAAGTATTAATTGATTGTGTAAAAGGTAAAATTTTTAATCTCTTTTTTTGTCGATAAACATGATAAAAATATAAATATTTACTTTGAAATTCAATCAAATCAGGTCTAATTCAATTTGAAATAAGGGCAACATGTTAATTCTTTTTAGCTTTATCACTCAGTGATTTTTTTATAATCGATTTACTTTACTTACCATAGGCACACAAAAACTTGAAAATAGAAATAACACTAAAGAGTTTTCGCTTGAAAATATTTGCTTCATTTTTCGTTTTCTCAGCAAAGGCGAATATATGAATATTTTAAAATGAAATAATTTCATTTTCCTGCTTTTACCATTTAAATTAAATAAATATTAAAAAATCATTTCTTTCAGCATAAAATTGTTTTTTCAAATTTACATTTTAACGAGCTCTACTATATGAAATTTTAAGCAGGCTTCACATTATTCTTTTTCATTTTTCACTACCGTTTTTAATAATGAACAATGCACTCGACAAAACAAATGGTTTTTTCAATGAGCAAAAAAAGATTTCGTCCATAAATTTTATGATGAAATTTTTGTTTTTTCTCTTTCATATGAATCGTTAACTTACTTGGCATTAAAATCAAATAAACATGAAAATTTAAATAGGGAAAACAGTTCTTATTTAATCGATGCAAACATAATATTACAACAAGCACAACAAACAACATAAGAAATACGAAGTATTTCATCGTTTGATAATTATTTTTAAATACTATTCAACATGTACTCTAAGAGATTTATTACTTGTCTCAAAAAAGAAAATAAAAATATCGACACATGATTTTTTAGCTTAAAAATGAAGTCTAAAAATATAGAAATGTAATTCAAAGCAAGAAAGAGTGAGAAAGGAGATTGATCATCTTTTTCTAATTCCCTTTTGGGCACCTACTTTTGTCTGATCATGTAGAATAACAAAACAATATTCATTCTCTATTCATAGTTTCAATTTTATTCAAAATTTAACATTTATTATCTCAAAAAATAGATAAACCTCAATTTTCTGTGCCACTATTTCAAAAATTGGATGTGATTGAAAATTCTGATGTATTGCTGAACATAACAGCCACCGCTTATCCATCTATCATAAATTACGCTTGGCTTAAATATGGTGTACCGATTACTGAAACACGCAGCACTGAAAATTTAGTAGATACTCATGTCAATAGCACCACTGTTCGCTTGCGTCACAATAGAAATAATCACAAAGCGAAAATGATTCAAAGTAGAATTTCGATCAATGGACCGACACTGAGAATAAACAATATTCAGCGACACGATGCGGACGAATACGAACTGGAAGCGAGCAATTCACAAGGCTCTACAAAGACTACGATCTTGATCAATGTACTATGTAAGCTCAATTTTGTTGTTTTTGTTGTAAATTGATAAATGATTTGAAGTTATTTGTTGTGTGTGTCGATTTGCTTTTGCCTCGACTATTAAGAATGCGTTTCTTTTTCGGAAAAAGAGAGCGAACACTACAGAGATCGGAGATCGTGCGTTTATAAATATTTTAAGTTATAATTGTTTCATTGATGTTGAAAAAAAGTGATGACATGCACTGAATGTTGTCGTCATATTGAATATTAAAATACATAAAAAAATAATATGGCAATGGGTGAATGTTCAAAAACAAAACGCAGGCAAAAAGAAAATTGAATCTGTCATTCTTTCGACGCTTTTAAAATAAAAGTGAGCGAAAGTAAACTTTTATTGAGCACACCGCAAACCTATAAAAGAAACTGCAAAACTCATTTCACAAACTCATCTCATCTCATTTCTCAAACTTTTTCTGCGTAGAAACAACTTGTCGTACAAAAACGATCTCGCTCTCTACTTCTAATTACTGCTAGTTGTAGCTTTCATTAATTTCGCATGCTAAAACAAGCAAAGATAAAAATAAGCATTAATCGTTAAACGCGTTTATTATGTTAATTACAGTTCCGGCTGCGATAATTAAATCGAGCGAAGTGGTGTTCACAAGTATCAATGAGAAGGCTGTAATTATGTGCGAAGCAATTGGAAATCCAATAAATGATCAGATGATTGCATGGAAGAGAAACGATTCCGATGCCGAGATAATTCCGAGCGAGCGTATTTTGATCAGCAATGAAAAGGGTAAATCAACTTTAACGCTACTTGAAACGCACGCTTCAGATATCGGCCATTATAAATGTGTGGCGTTCAACGGTATCGGCGTTCAAACTGAAACTTTCGTCAATTTAGCGTTGAAGCAAAAGCCTGTGATAATTGATACAAATTGGTTTGCCGCTGCGAGTGAAGCAGAAGAGGCTGTGATTAAGTGTAAAGCGATAGGTGTACCGAATGCAAATTTCAAATGGTCCAACGATGTTGAAGGTGATTTGATTCTCGCGTTCTCACTGGAAGACATTCAATCAAATCAAGAAAGCAAACGATATTCAATAAGCAATAAAAACTTAGCGAATTTCGAGTTCGAAAGTAAGCTTACTATAAAGAAAGTGTCTGCAACCGATATCGGAAGTAAATTCAAGTGTAGCGCATACAATGCGCTCGGACAGGACTCGATCGAGATCATGCTGAGACAAAAAGGAAAGCCAGAGGCGCCGGTCAATGTGACGATCGCTAGCATCAATCATGACTCTGTAATTTTGTCATTGATACCGGGCTTTGACGGCGGTGCGCAACAAACTTTTCGGGCAAAGTACAAAAAAGTTTCGACAAACTCGGAACAAGATCATTACCAGATTAGTGAAGAGTCAAATTCAACCAGAATAGCGATCCGTGGATTAGAACAAGCAACAGAATATGTGGTCGCAGTAATCGCAAAAAATTGTTTCGGAGAAAGTAACTTTGCATCGAAGTCGCTTAGATTCACGACTAAATTCGTGGAAGGTACGTCAGGCGGATCGCCTCTGGTCGATACGCTCGAAAAACAAAAAATCAAGTCGTTCTCGAAAATTGTTTTAATGATAATCGTGATCGCTTTGGGACTGCTTATTGTATCAGCCAATTGTGCCTTTATTCTTGTATATATCAAACGTAAGAAAAAGAACGATCTGCAAAAGAACAATCAGTGCTGCGAAAACAGCAACGGCGTTATTGTACACAATCAATATCACAAAGAATGTGATCAACTGCAACAGCAGAAGCAGCAGAAAAACCATAAACTAGAAAATCACTCGAAATCGGCCGAAAATTTACAATTCACACATGCAGAGGTCGGCTTTTCGGAAATAAATCCTCAACAATTTGAATTCATCGCTAGCACTTTGATGCTCGAGAACTCGAGTGATGACAACAGCGGTTCAAAGCGTTGCAAAGTACTTTCGATTCGCGAAAACATTGACAAAGAGTGCAGCTGCTTCTTGAAGGCAGTCGGTGACACCCCGTTTTAGTTGTTATTGTTTCCATTGTCCGGCTGCTTTCTATGCCAACGTTTCGGTGATCATTTATACAGCGAAAAAGGAGACAAGGCAAAATCACACATTTCTGCTTTTGCGTTCGTTGTCCGTTTTTCTATCGATGAAACGAGTGAGTTTCAACACGCGTTTCAGTGATAAATTGATCTCTCGAGAAACTCTCATTTAGAGATGCGTGGCGTTATTGTTAAAGTTCGCTAGCAAATTAATTTATTTTTTGTCACTCTCTTCGTTTAACATCCAATGTGGTTTTTTAGTGACGAAAAAGTTTCGGTGAACCCATTTTTGGCTTGACATTTTCTTATTTTATTATTTGATTTTTAACAGAAATTTTCGGTTATTATAGACTTGGTTTCAAGAATTAAATACAAACAAAACAGAAACAAATGTTTGCACGAATATGATATAAAAATGTGCGTACACTAGTGTCCAATAAAAACTTTTCACCTCGATTTAAACTCTATTGCAAAGCAATTGAGTGAAAGATTTTATTGGACACGAGTGTACAATGGACCTATTTTTGCTGAAGGCTTCTGTAAATATGACAAAATTAAACCGAAAAACTTTGTCTATTTTTAAAATTGTGACTTCGGTATAAACTTTTTTCATTTTTTATTACAATAATTTGAAATTTTTTGTATTTTAAAGAAAAGATCAAAATTGTGAAATAAAGTAAAGCCGATTTAAAGATCTTTGATTTGTTTTGAACAAAATTAATCATTTTAACTTGTTTAGATCACTTATCTACTTAACTAAAAAACTAATTAATTAACCAAATTTCAAATTTTTTTCCTTTATCATTAACTTTTACTTTCCTTTAAGTTATAATCTTTAATTCAAACAAATTCACAATTTATAAAGTAGATAAAAAAAGTTATTTACTAACAAAGTAAGTTTTCATGTAAACAAAGCATCTTTTGTCAAATTAATTCTTTTCGAAAAAGCAAATCATGCTCATTAGTCGTGTTCGGTCGCTTCATACAGTTTTCATCTGCAGTCAAATCGATTTTTGCCTGCAAAGAAGCAAGAATCGATTTGAAAAATGACATATTTGAGGTCAATTAATTTTTGTACTACCGAAGATAAAAAAGTTACTTTATTGCATATCACAAAACATTACAAAAAAACTCATTTTAATTTTGAAAATTATGTTTTAAAGAAAAAATTAAATAAATTTAACAACATAAAGCGATATCTCGTAAGACATTTTAATACAAGCGATTTTTAGATTTGAGCAAAATTTTTGTACTACTTACATTTGTACGTTTAATTTTTTTCTGTTCTGTTTGCCACCTTTTAGCTATTTTTTCGCTGTAACAATTGTTAAACCGTAACTATACGAAATATTAACTACCGAGTAATTTTGCCTTGAACTCAATGATTTTAATTTTCATCGTAATCGAGAATTTTTTAACACAAATATGAATTAAATTAAACGGTACTTTGAAGCCATGTTTTTATGAAATAAATCAAAAAAGCATGTTAAGCATTCCGTTTTGAGAAATGCAGTGAATTGTTCTTTCAGCGTTAAGAAACTTTATTATTTTCGTGATGAAACAGTTTATAACAGAATGTTTTTTTTGCGATAATTTTCAATGAATTTGCCTTTTTTTACAATTAAGATAGCAAAACATTCTGTCATTGATTTTAGAATGTGAAGCAGCTTTAAAATTATATTTTTCATTTTGATTTTTTTTTACAAATAACTTACAAGAAGATTGTTATAATTTCCAAATATGAATAACAAATTGAGGTTTTCAATTGTTAATCACAAGTAATAGTCAAAACAACTTTTTTATATGTTTTTGAACAAAGAAAAATGAAAGCAAGATTAAAAAATGAGTGCAAAACTTTCTACATGGTCAAAAGTTAATCAATCTTTCTACATTTTCAAAAACTTTAAAATAAGCCAGGCAAAAAAAAAACTTTTTTGTTCAAATTAATTTTTAAATTTCAATTTTATTAATAGTAATATTTCTAATACTTAAAATTCCTACTAAATATTAACAAAATTTTATAATCATTTAAAATTTTCGTAATGAAATAGGACTTTAAAATTTAAATAGTTAATTCTCTTCTTTTAAGTTGGATAGGATAGCTTTTCATTGTTTATTAATTTTTAAAGTTCCAGAATTTATTTTAGAAATTTTTTTATTGGTTTCATTCCTCTATTGATATTTTTTCGAATTTTTAAATAACAAAAGTTTAAAAGAATCATAAGAAAAAGTTAATTTTTTGCTAACAAATTTTGAATATTTTATTTTCACAAACTTTTAGTGAAAGATGAATAAACCGTTTTAAAATTTAAAAAAGATAAAATATACTCATATTAAATTAATGAAAGCTGAAAAATTTCGCTTTTCAAACAAACTTTGAAATCTATACACATTAAAATATAAAAAATTTAAAACTCTTCACATCAGCAGCGAAAAATAAAAAACGAAATTGTGTTAATAAATCATTGTTCACAAAACATATTTGTTCATAAAAGATTTTGTAGAATTTATGATAAAAGTATGGCAAAGAAGATCAAGTACATGAAGTGTTAAGAGCAAAAAAATTATAAAGTAGACTTTTCTATGATATCAAAGAATTTTTTTTTCAAGTTTAGCGAAATGCGCGAACAAACTCAAAGTTGACATTTTAGAAAAAATAAAGAAGAATGTTGAGTTTAAAGAATTTGTTATCAAAAATAAGCAGACTTCACAAAGAAGCTTAGCGCATTCATTCTTAAAACTTCAAACTTAAACGTAACTAAGCCCAAAGGTGATCGTGTCAATGTTTTCTATGATCTCTCTTTTTCCTTTTATTTTTAACAATAAGAATGAAATCGTTTTGAAAACAATTTCTTTTTATCGTAATTTTAATTTTTTACTTAGAAACAAATATATCCATTCAAGTGCATTAAAATTAATTAGAGTAATTTGTCTATGATTTTTAAGTTACAATATTGTAGTGAAGAAACGAAAATTCGTTTTTTCTATACAATTGAGATTAAAATGGTGAATAAGTGAGAAAATAAATTTAGTGTGCGAGAGATGAATGCTGCGAAAAATTGAAATTTAATATCGAAATAGAATAAAATTGAATTTTTTCAATGAATTGGTCATTTGGTCAGCATTTGAAACTTCGAATTGAAAACGAAGAAAATATCGAAAAAAGTAGATTTTGTGTTGTTTTTTTTAGCAACGAAAAGGAAAACAAGAAAAGAATCTTTTTTAAAAGCCATTCATCCAGCTGATGTTTTTGTAGCGCTCGTCACATTATCATCAGTAATGATAGAAACTTTTCATGTAACTTGAATTTTAAAATTACAAGTTTTATTAAAAAATAATTGAATGTTAGCAAAGCTTTGAATTAAATTAATATTTTTATCTTTTCTCATCTTACACACACAATCATTTGATCTTTTTTCTCGTGAATCTCAATAAAACTTTTTTGTTTCTTGTATGCTTAAATGATAGAAGCTCAAAACTCTTTTCCAATTGTTAGAAAAATCATTATGAATAGACACGAAGATTTCTGTTTATCACAACGTTTTTTTTTTTGCAATTTTATATTTTTAAATTTTAAAAAGGGAAAAAAATAATCTTCTAAATAGGCAAAAAATATAATGCGAAATGCTATTCATTGTTATTTGCAAAAATGAAAACACAAACAATTGTTTCAGCGTCTTAAAGACTGTAAAACCTATCAGCAAATGTGCAATTTTTTGGTTCATGAAGTGAGAGAGCGAAATCATTTACAATTTCTTTTCTTCAACAATCAAAATTTAAAAATTCAGAAAATTAACCTCAAATGATGATAAAAAAGATAGAAAAAAAATGAAAAGATCATACTGAGACAAATAAAAGTTCTTTTTAAGAAAAGTTTATTCATATCGTGCAAAAATAAGTTCTAGAGTTTTTCCTATCATGTGGAGCATTGTTTTTCCTACGTGACTTTGGTTTTTCCAGTGTTGTGCTTATTTTATTCTTTTTCAGCTGAATTGCTTTCGTGCAATGAACTGTGTCAAGAAAACATTCGCACAAACTGATAGCACATTATATATTCAACTTCAATATGCTACAGTTGCCGTCATTGAGAGGTAATTATAAGTAATTATAAGTGATCAAACGACCATTGCGTTACATTAAATTTATATTATATGCATTAAATATTAATATAAAAATGTTCCAAAGTGAAAAAATTATTTTTTTTGAGAAAGTGTGAATACACAAAGCATAAAATGTGCCTATACAAAATTTTAATAAACTTGACAAGTTTTTTAATTCTCAGCAGATATTCTTTCTACATAAAAATCGAATTTGACAGTTTTCAAATTAAGACTAAATGAAAAGTTAATTGAATTATTTCAACTTAGCTTTGGGTTCAGCTTACTTATAGAAAACTAAAATTCAAATACATGTTGAAAACTATATTTAAGTGAGCTTAATTGAGCTTACTCTAGCTTCTTTTGCTTGATTTTACGCTTCAATAAATTGCCTGGATAATTGACAAACAAACACTTTCATGCAGGTCTTTTTTGCTTTTAAACTTTTTAAATCGATAATTAAATTTCTCGATCTTTGTGCTCTGTAAATTTTTTGATAGAATTTCTCGCAGCAAATATGAAGCGAAAGAATCGATGCTGAAAAGCGTTGTCTTCTCTTAAATTAATAATAATTAAAAAATTACTAATTTTCATAACAAGTTACATTTTATAATTATGATAACATAATGACATCGACTTCTGTGATTTAACGTTGACTGCTTATGTCAATTATTTAAAATACAAAATAACATAATTTGAGTATTTCGGAAAATGAATTTCACTCAAAGCGCAATAAAAAAAATGATTTTTTACTTTCAATGTTTTCATATTTAATTTTTGAAACATAATAAACTCTATTATGCAAATGTGCAGAAGAAATGACCCTTTAACACAACTTATGGGTTTATCTTAATATTAATTAATATTATTATAATTATTAAATTATAGCGCGGTTGTGAAACAACCTTTTTTGAAAAATAAGTTAGAATGCACAATCATTGTGAGTTTAATGACATGCCGTGCCCTCTATGAAACTTTTCTGTCCCAATCTAGTAACATTGAGAACGGCTCTTTTTAGCTTTCTAGCTTTTATATTCAAATCTTTTAATTACTTTTTAAATGGTTGCTGAAATTGATTAAGTTTAATTTTTACTTGTAATGTTTTTTTTCATGAATAAATTCTGTTTTTAAAACGTTTTTGCATTCATTAAATTTTAAAAATTTTTGTTATTGAACGATTTTAAAACAAAATTCAAGTAGAATTTATTCTGACAATTGATTGTGAAGAAAATAAAATGGTGAGTAAAGGTAACGATATTTTTAAAACTTTGCGTTTCAGAGTTTTAATTTCTTTGTAGATAAGGTTCTCTACTCACATTCATAAATTATGAAATTTAAAATTTAAACAATAAGAACTACCGTGTTTAGATAAAAGTACATTCTACTATTATTCTACCTGTTCAGAAAGTAAGTTGCCCCTTTTTTAAGAGGTAATAACTTTTGATCGCTTTTTCGTATTCGAGTTGTTCTTTTACTACATTTAAAAAAATATTTTTGTTTAATTGCTCAATTGACATAAATCATTAAAAAACAACAGTTTTCGGACAAAAAATGTGCAAAAAAAGTGAAATAAGATTTCCATAGGTTTTTGATTGAGTGAGAACGTGCATATTATATTGTTGAATTTTGAATATAAGCATTAATTTGATTCAAGTTTTTGCATCCAAACTTAAGTAAACTACTGAATAAAACTTAATTTGTGATTACTGAAGGTGGAAATTCAGTTTCTGAAATGCTTGTGCCGGATCAAT
>NCKU01002519.1:0-18785 GCA_003675995.1 Dinothrombium tinctorium | reverse complement strand
ACATTTCGCTGCAATCTTCATTAAATGCTAGTAAACGAAAACCGTATTCGTACGGTGAACATATCAATCGACCGTCAGGTGAAAAGCATAATTCTTTAATGTAGCCGTGACCAACGTTTAATTCTTGAATATAATGTGTTAATCGTGGTAGGTTGCGGTAGATCATCGGTGGATTACGGGTTCCGGGTTCTATTTGTTTATATGATGTATTCGGATTCAATATCGTCGCATGTGCTCTTCTCGTTAAAGTTCGTGCGCTGATTATTACCACCGGACTAACATGCATTTCGGGATGAGGTGAATTCGCCCTAGGATTTGAGCGTAGAGAAGCGTTTGCTGCATCGCGAATGCTAGATGCAACATCGCTCCGCGATGAGTGAGGTGAAGAAATGGTCACTCGTTGCGTATCGAGTATATTGTGATTGGTGCTGGAAAAGATGCTCTCTTTCGGCACATTGACAGGAACCAACTGTTCTGGCTTTCTATCGGACTGAATATCGTGAACGCAAGTCCACTCTGAATTCTCGTCTCGACTGATATTTCGTGAAAGTATAGCCCAATCGTGAGGATGAACCTCGAGCGAGGTAATTGAATGCGCTTCGTTTTCAGGTGGAAAATCGGAGATCAATTCAACGCGGTTACGTTTCGATGTGAAAAGTGAATTATGCCACGAACCGAAATCGAAACCACATGAATGGCCTTTTTGCATTAGACGATATAAATCTGACTGAAAGCTTTGAAGATCAACGCTAAGATTTTCCAGATCGAGATCGTGAATGACCATTATATAACCTTCGCTGGTGCAAATGATCATTTTAGACGAATCATTCGTTAATCGCATTCGCATTATACAAGACAAATATAATGACTTGGTACACGGACAATCAGAAGTGTAATGATGCGAGTTGATACTATTATTCATGGTATTATTGTATTTATTTATCTCCCATATATTGACGCATCCGTCGTAACCAGAAGATAGAAGTAAACCTTTTCGATTGTCGTATTCGATATTCTTCACCCAATATGAATGACCGCGTAGTAAACGCAATTTATTGCGACAATTACGAATGTCCCACAAAGCGATGGTCGAGTCGTCAGAACACGAAGCGAAAAGTCGCGAATCGAGAAATTTTACATAATTCACAGCGTCTTCGTGCGCGGAATCGATTTGTCGAATTAAACGGTGATTGAGAGGATCGAATACGAGTATAGATTTATTTTCGGTGGCGGCCAAAAGCAATGAACCGTCGGGTGAAAAGGTTAAATTGAAGATACCACCATGAAACGGGCCGTGTTTATTTTCGCCGTATTCGTACATAAATTGCTGTCGAGTGGCGGTGGCCGAAAACAAACGTTTTGCGAACGAATCCCGAGTGCCAATCGCTGTGCGATAGCCGTCGTTTGTTTCGCGTTCGAACGGAAAAGAAGTCCAGTAACGATTCGTCGTCTTCGCTTTCGGCATTTTCTTCTCATTCAATTTACAAACAATACTCGATTGACATGAAATGGTTCGCTTCGCTCTCTTCTCTCCAAATGCACGCAACCGAATCGAAACGAAAAGCGAAGAAAATTCGAACACGAGAATCACTTGAATTCAATCGACTTTTGACGCGAAAACAGCTGTTTTAAAATGAATTTCTCGAAAAGCAAACGTTTCGCGTTTCTTTCATCACTTTGCCATTTCGCAATCAGCGGGAACCGTTTCTATATTGCGTTCTGTGAATGTATTGTGTTCACTTATTTTTGTGTTAATTTAACGTTTTTAGGCAGTGTCTGCAAAATTTTTAATTTTGCTCTACATTTATTTCATTGTTTACGTTTATTGTTTTTTAAAATCATTCTTTATTGGTTGCTCTATAATTATTCGTTTATGGCATTTATTTACTTGGAATCAAATAAAATATTTTTATGAAAAACACTTTTGCTTTATGTTTTAAGGAAGATTTCAACAAAAATGTGATTCTCGATAAATTAAAATTAAAATATTAACATTCAATTAACTTATCATTTTCAAATGCGCAAAGAGAAATAAAATTTTGCCCTTAATATTTTGTTTCTTTGTTGTTTTTTTTCTCAAATATATGTTTTCTAAATTAACCTAAATAACGGGTGTGGAATGCAAAGAAAACAGAACAATATCAACTCTGAACTAAAATACCTTTACTTCTAAATTCATCACTTTTTATAATAATGACTTGCTATTCAGCAAATTAAGAATCGGAAATCAAAATGCATTTTAGAACAAGTGACTGAAATCAAATTTTTAATTTGTGTTTTAAATTAAAGTAAAATAGTTAAAAATATGATGTTTGTTGTCATCGTTGATATTATATAAAATAACTTAAAAAGTTTTCACTTACGATGAAATTGTTGTTCAAGAATTTTATTTTGTGACAAGATTTCGGCTGCGTAACAGCCAGCCCTCGTCAGGTCAGTTGTCGAGCAGTGTCAGTTGTTAAAACTGAACTGAGAGTGTTTTCACTTTTCGCCGAAAAATGTTAGTTGAGAAGAGCGAAGAAAGATTTAACATACTCATGAAAGGCGTGAAGTTGAGTGTTTATTTGTGAGGACCAAAAAGACTATTTTGCATGAGTATCGGTCCTCACAAATAAACACTCAACTTCACTCCTTTCATGAATCTGTAAAATTTTCCTTCGCTCTTCTTAACTTACAGTTTTTGGAGAAAGCTTTGGAGAAAGTTTTGGTAAAAAAGTAAAATTTCCACGAACTAGAATTACATTTTGTGACAGTAGCATATTTTTTGTTGCTTCAAAAATTTTTAATGAAATGCCCCAATACGTAAGAAACGAAACCATTTTAACAAAATTTATATCAAATTGTTAAGAAGAATTGTATCTAAAATTTGATTTTAATTTTCATGAAAATATATAAAGCTCAGATAAATTTCTATATGATTGATTTGACAGTCGAACAAATAAATTTGAATTTGAAATTTAAATAAAGAAAGAGTACTCCACGAATAAATCTAATCTGTAAATTTATTTAAAATTTGTGGAGACATCATGAAATTTTTATTGAATTCATCTAATCAATGAAAAATTTTCTTTCTCCTTTAGAGCTTTAAAATTGATGAATTTAATTGAATATAAATGCGAAGGTAATTTTTCAAATTAAGTTGTAAGCTCAATAAGCTTAAGGTTAGTTGTAAAAATATTTACAGAATCACGTGAAATTTACAAATAAATTCAAGCGAAAATAGGTGCATAAAAAGTTGTTTCTAAATAAATTTATGATTCATTTAAGTGTGAACTCATCAAACATGTTTTTTCTTATTAAGACTAACACAAATAAAGTTTCGTGAAATGTTATAATTTTAAATAAATAAAAATTTTAATTTTAATCAAATGATTCAAATTTTATAAATAAAAGTAAAATTCAAGTTATAATAACTTTTTTATAACTTAAAATTAAGTTTTTATGAAATTTTTATAAAACTAATAAATTAATTTTACTCATTTAGCTACAATTTGTTTAATATTTGAATCTTTGATCAAACATTAACTTTAGCTGTTGTCAAAATATTCTGCGTTAATTTACAATAAATAAAACCGTTTTAAATGAATAAAGTATTAAAACATTCTAGCCGGAGCTGTAAAAATGAAGGTGAAATATTCTCATGGTCATTTTTTACCAAAACTACTTTTACCAGCCAACTTTAAGGCTTTGCTTTCATTAAATAATGTGAATCTTCAATTATTGTTTTAATATTGTTTAATAGTTTATAATTTTTTCATTATTAATACATTGATTGCCAAAAAAATTAATTTTTTTGAGATATAAAGCTGTGGAAAATTGCTTAAGATAGAAATGCAAAGGTTAATTTTATGCCTCTAATTAAAAATGTTTACTTGTTGGCTTAGATGGTAGATACATAAAAATATTTGAATAAATAAGGAAAATCACTACTCAATTAAAGTAAACAACTCGTCTAGGAAACAAAAAAGAATCCAGGATTTACTGAAGTTATTTTGATTGGATTCAATTACGTATCAACTCATCTAGCAAGTTTTTTCATTCTCAAAAGTAAACAAACTTGCTATCGTTAAATTATATAAAAAATATGAAAATCATTTTAGTTTAAAATCAAATGCTTTGAAAGATAGTTCGGTACTTTCAAAAATGAGAAATCAAACATTCGTTGTTCTTTGCATCATTATAAGTAAGATTTTAAGTTCTTTTTAATAATTTTTTAATAAGTAACGTAATTGCAGTATGTTTAAACAATGCAATCAGCTATTTGACGTCGTCTACAAATGACGCTGATGATATTTTTTCAAGATCATGGTTTTTCTTTATCAAAAACCCTCTTACCGGCCAATTTTCAACCAGTGTATTCAATACACAAGGCGCTACTATAGATCTTATTAGTAATGTGGCATTAATACAAACACCGACTGAGAGCGTGAAGATCAATTTGAATTCAGAACCGGAAAGTTTCGTCATTTTCACCGGTCCAAATGGTAAACTTGTGAAATCAAAATTAACAAAAGAATATCAAGAGGTGTACAACAAGTTGATTAAGAAATATTTTCCTCCTTGCTTTCCTTTCTGTAACGGGAATCCATTTAAGCCTTGCTTCCCGTTCTGTGGCATATGAAATCAGTAAATTGTAATCAAAGGATGTTTACGAAGTGCTTAAAATTTTTAAGATTTTAATAAAATATGAAAATCAATCATGTAAACTTGCTTGATGCTTCTTTTTCATGAATAAATTTCTTCCCTTGCATTCTAAATATAAAAATGAGTATCAGAAAAAGTATTAAAAAAGCTCTAAGCTTCAATCTTTAAATGTTATTTTAAAACACCAAAATTGATATTTTTTTTTTTTGCTTAGAAACAGGTAACTTTCCAAAACCTCGAATTACAAAGTCAAGAAAATATTTATGAAAGTTTAAAAAACAAAAATAGATTTCAGTAATTTGAGCAAAATGTGCTTTTAAGGTGTTCGCAAAATCTCATTAAATGAAATAAGTCGATAAATGATGCGGCAAAATGTTAAAACCGTCACTTAATGTACTCATGATACCGATACTCATGCAAAATAGTCTTTTCGATCCTCACAAATAAACACTCAACTTCACGCCTTTTATAAAAGTGTTAAATCTTTCATCTCTGTTCTAAACTAACATTTTCCGACGAAAAGTGAAAACAATCTCAGTTCAGTTTTAACTTTACAACTCACCTGACGAGCGCTGACTGTTACGGCCGAAACGTTGTCACGAAAAGTTTGTGTGCAACATTGTCATCTTAAGTGCGAAAAAACTTTTATACTTCTTTAAATGAAATCAACGATGACGACAAAAAAACATCTTTTCATTGATCAAATCAATAAATTTTCGTGACTCCTAACTCTGAAGTACTAATATTTAATTCACTGTCTTAATTTTGATTTTTTTTGTATTATTCAAGAACTTTCTCAACTCATTCTTTAAGTGTTCTAAGTGTTGTCGAAAATAAATTTTACTTTAAAGATAATCATAATAATAAACAATCAATTATTTTATAAAGCAAATTAACGTGTCAAAACAATTTTTCGAATTATTTTGACTTTCTAAATAATTAAAATTTTGTAGTCGAAAAATGTCATTTTTTGAAATTAACTTAAAAAAGCGATTTAAAAAGTTGACGAGTTGCGATTTAGTTGTTTCATACTACATTCTAATACAGTTTAGCTCGTACTACATAATATATTTTACATAATCTATTTATCAATGTGAAATTTTTCAGGCTCCTTTGAAGCAGTGAATAGAAATGATGAATTCGATTGAAAATAAATGCGAAGATAATTTTTTTTGCATTTAAGCTCTGTAAGCTCAAGGCGAATAAAAAATAAAAAATTTCAAGCGAAAACATATGCATAAAAAGTAAGCTTTAAAATATTAACGATTGAGTTACGTGTTCATCCAGGTGTTTTACTTTTTTGAGGATATAAATGAGGTTTCATTAAGTCTAATTATTTTTAATATATCAACAAATTAAATTTTCTATCAAATGTTTAAAAATCGATTTGCTCAAGCAAAAATGAAAATTCGAATTTTAATCATTCTTTGTATTACTTTAAGTAAGTTTTTATCATTATTTTGTTAAATTAATGAACAATCTCGTTGCTATTTGATCAATTGTAAATTTGTGATCAAATATAGACAACAGCTTTTGCCAAAATACTTTACTGGAATCAAAATTAAATATACCAATTTGTATGAACAAATTTTTGTGACTTCACATAATTAAGAAGCTTTCTTTCGTTTAGTCAATTTATAATATAAATAAAAATTATAAAATAATTTTTTAAACTTAAATGCTTTATAAAAAAATTTGCATTTTGTCAAAAAAAGGGAATTTAAACATCATGAACCGCTCATTGTATTATTTTATAACTTTTTTTAATAATAAAATTAATCTCGTAATATTATTGCAGTTTGTTCAAATACGGCAATTTGTAACCAGACCTCTGCTACAGATGATGCTGATATATTTTCAAGATCTTGGTTTTTCTTTATCAGAAACCCTTATACCGGCGGATTTTCAAGCAGTGTTTTCAGCACACATAGCGCTTCTGTAAACGTTGTCGGTAATGATGCATTTATAAAAACGGCTACTCAGAACTTGAAGATCAATTTGAATTCTGAGCCGGAAAGTTTCGTTATTTTCACTGATCGAAATGGTAAACTTTTTAAAGCAAAATACACAAAAGAATATCAAGATGTGTACAACAAGCTAATGAACAAACACTTTCCTCCTTGCTTTCCATTCTGTAATTACAATCCTTTTCAATCTTGTTTTCCTTTCTGTGGTCAATGAAATTAGTATTTTCGAATAAAACTATGTCCAAGAAGTGTTTAAATTCTTTACGATTTTGATCAAATTGAAAGATTTTTCATGTAGACTTGCTTTGTTTTTCCTGAATAAATTTTTGCTTGCATTCTGAATACGAGAATGAAAGTCTTAAAAAGTATTGATAAAACATCTCTAAGCGTCAATAAGCAGTTGTTATATTTTAAACATCGAAATAAATGGTACTTATTAGTAAACTCGAATTGAAAAAAGAAAATTTTGAAAAATAAAAGTTTAAAAGTGGAAAATAGTTTTCGGTATTTGTAAAGAATATAAGGTTTTTGAGTGTTCTTAACAGCAATGTAATTGTGATCGCTCAACTTTTTAAATTCATTTTGTTGGTTGCTATTCGCCAAAATGTAATTTAATCTAAATACCAATGTATATGTAGGAATAGATTCGTTATAATCATCGCTGACTTCAGAACTAAGTACAGTTTCAAATTTCAATTTCAAGAGTTAAACTTTCATTATTTGATATATGCATAAGATCGAAACAAGCGAAAAACAATTGCGTATTTCACTTCGATTGTTGTCATTTTATCGCCGAGCTTTAATATAAAAACTATTCAAATAGAAAGAAATTCTGCGAAACTTAATATTTCATGATTTCAAAATTTTTATTTCAAAGCTGAATTTTGCTTTATGATTGATTACTCCTATTGAATAAATATTTCAAATAAAAATATTTAAAAGAATGTTTTGATTGAAAAGTCTTGAATGCATAAAAATTGCTTCATGATTCAAAAATTAAAATTTATTTTATAATCACATAAAAATTGTTTAAAGTAGTGACAATGATTGATGCATTGGTTGAAAAATTAAAAAAAAAAGTGAATATTGAATTTAAACATAGCAAAATCTAAAAGTAATAGTTTAAAAATTTAAAAGGAATAGTTTTAAAAAAATTTAAAAAACTTACGTCATAAAAAAGAAAATTAATCAAAATTCGTGAAATCGGTCACAATTCGCATTAAAAACAAAATTTTTCCCCATAGACTTAATTATAAAGTTCGCAGGAGCGTTAGGTAAACAAAAAGACTATGGATTCTAGAATGCCGCATTTGTATCTTTGTTAGGGCAAACTCTTGAAATAAAAGCTGTGGAACCATTCGAATGGGTTCCTTGCGAGATTAAAACTTAAAAATTAATAAACAATAACTTTTCTATGATCAGCTGCAAAATTCATTATTCACTATATTATATGATTACGATATAAACAATATTTCTAGATATGCTCAAATAGTAAATGAAATGCTCAAAGTGACTTGATTATGTTCAAGTTTATTAATTTCGTTCGTTACATTTCTCAGTTATGTAGGGCTAGTATTTCTCAATCAGTCTCTTTGTGTAAAAATTTATAAAATTTGGTTGGAAAGATTTTATGGAGACGTTTAACAATTTATAAACTCGGTATTTTTCAAATGAAACATTTCTACATTTCAAAAGAGATTTTTTAAAAATAGTTTCGCTTTTTTATCAGAACATTAAGTTATATTTAAACGTTTATATTTTTTTTCTCTTATTTTGTTCAATTTGTTTTGTTGAATTCATTTTTATTATAATGATAATCTTAACTTGCCTCGCCATTAGTTCGAAAATTTTGTCGCTTTGCAATTGAATTTGCGTCATTCTGATTGCCAATAATTTGAACTTCAAAAACATAGATGCTTTCGTCGAACTTTGCGAAAGATTAAAGCCAAAAACATAAATACAAGATCACTAGATGTTTTAATTTGATAAACATGTTTTAGAAAGGAATACTCATGTAACATTCATAAAGGGAAACAAATGCTGGTTCATAACAAAAGCGTCATGATTACGCTCGTTTGTTCTGTAAAATAGAATTGCTGCCAACAAAAGAAAATTGAATGTGCCTCACAAAATGTGCCTGAAATTCACATTCACTTGTTAAAAAAACAGCTTTACCTGCGTGAATATTAAAAAAATACCTGAAAATGACGTAAAATATGCTGATGCATTTTCATTACTTCAAACGATCGCAAAACTTTTACTTTTTTCTCTTTCTTCTAATGAGGCGTTTATTTATTAAAAAGAGTTGAATAAAAAAATTACAATTTTTTAACATAAATGATTGTTAACTAAAAATCTAGTTTTTAAAGTATCGGTCCTTGAAATACGAACACCTGAACGGGAGTAATTTGACTTGTAGAATTCATTTTCGAAGGTTTCAGACGTCGGAAACTAACAGTTCTCAAGTTATAGACCAAAGCTCTAACAATTCGAAAATCAATTTTTTGGTCTAGTTTGGTCAAGGTACTATTTTAAATGTTCAATTGTTCCTATTTAGATGTATCCTGACCCGTAGAATCAATTTCCGCATTTTGAACATCGACCAAATTTTTTCATAGATTTTTTAGTTATTTTACGTTCACATTTTTTGATTTATTTTTTTACTTTATTTTTTCTTTTCATTTTGCAACTTTTTCATATTAAATCAATGGTAAAAAAGCGTCAAATTTTATGATTTTTTTCATGAATTCGTGTCTATTTTAATAGTTGTTTCCTTTTTCACAGTAAATAAAACACTCAAAAGAGCAATTTTATATTTTAAAGCAACTTTTGCTTTTTTAAATTGTCGAATGAACAAACAAACGCACATTTAGTTTCATATATTTGTAATCAAACTATATCTACAAATGAATGCACTTCAATAGTTGAATTTTTTGCAACTTGCTTTTACTTGCAACTTGCTTTTTATGTCATTACATAATAAAGTTTCGCGAGTACTACTCCCGACATGAAAAAGTATACAATTTCGCAAATGATGCATCAATAGTGTGTATACTTTTTGTGTTGGGAGTAGTACATTTCGAAACTTGAAAGCAATGTGCCATGTTATTAAAGAGTGCTACTAAGCTCTCTCACCACAAAGCTATTGAGCATCTCTCTACTTAAATATTATCTTTTACCAAATGATGATTGCGTACACAACTTAACTTCGTAATAAGTATTATATTTCACATATAATCATCGCAATTTTTCACTGATTTATCTTCGCATAGCGACTAAATTCATGTTTTTTTTCTTTTTTTCGTACATTCAAAAGTGCGTTTTTCTTTTCATACTTTTTACATACATTTCATACATATTTCATACTTTCATTCAAAACAAACGGGTGAAAATCGGTTGAGCTTTAGACCCGCAGTCGAAAACACAAAATTTAGTTTTCACGCGAATAACTTGATTCACGCGCAAGATTCGCACTTTTGATCGGTAATTCTTAATACACACAATCTTGCTGTATATCAAGTTGTATTAAAATCAGGAGTTGCACAAAAAGCAGTTTTCTTATAAGAGCTTTTTAACATTATTTTTTAATATATTCATTCTCATATTCAGAATGCAAAGAAAAAAATTTATTCGGGAAAAACAATCATTAAACAAATTAATTAATTTTCACATTTGAACGAAATCTTAAATTTAAACACTTCGTAGAACATTTCATTATTTGAAATTGCTGACTTCATTTACCAATTACCAAAGAATGGGGAGACGTTACAGAATGGAAAGCAAGGAGGAAAGTGTTTGTTCATTAACTTGTTGTACACTTCTTGATATTCCCGTGTGTATTGTGCTTTTACAAGTTTACCATTTTGATCGGTGAAAATGACGAAACTTTCCGGTTCAGAATTTAAATTGATCGTCAGATTCTCAGTCGGAGTTTGTATAAATGCCATATTATTCACAACGTTTACTGAGGCACCTTGTGAACTGAAAATATTGCTTGAAAATCCGCCTGTATGAGGGTTTCTGATAAAGAAAATCCACGATCTTGAAAAAATATCATCAGAGTCATTTGTAGACGATGGCTGATAACAGATTGCCATGTTAAAACAACCTGCAATAATGTTACGAGATTAATTTTATTTTTAAAAAAGATAAAAATGTTACCGAGAATGAGACAAAAAGCGATTATAGTTTGACTCCTCATCTTTGCAAGAGCTCGTCGAGTTTTCAAACATTTGATTTTTTAAAAATGATTTTTATATTTTTTGAAAATCGACTGAATGAAAGCGAGTTTGTTTAATTTTGAGAATGAAAAACACCTGCTAGCTGAATTGACATGCAATTTTCTCGAATCAATATTTTCTATTCGTGAACTTTTCGATGCACATTTTTGATCGAATTAATGAGTGGATGTCATATGATTTTTTCATATTTTTTATCTACATAATAACTTAACTACGTAATCGAGGGTTTTAAATTTGTTGCATGAAATTTATAATGATTTCAATAGTTTAAAGTTTTCCGTTAAATTCAATAGAGTTTACTATTTCTATAGAATTAACTACATACTTATTGTCAGTGAAATCCGGATCGGTAACTAGATTTTCATCTAAGCAAAAAAACATTCAGTTTAAATAAGAAGAGAAGAAATGTGATAAGTTATCACTGATAACTTTAACAGTTGATAACTTAAACAAATAATGTAAAATTAAACAACCGAAAAAATAAATAAATAAAAGTATCAAAAGTTAAAAAAAGTGCAAGCGGTTATTCTTCGTAAACAAATTTACACAATTAATAAAGATATTAAAAAATAAAATAATATTACAGTTAAAAAAATTCTTAATCTTATAGTTAATCTTTCTTAAGCGGTCATCTGCATTAACGGAAGTTAAAAAGTCACTTAATCAACAGAGTTAAGTCAATTAAAAATACCCTTTCTACAGCGTGTAACCTCCGACATGTTTACTATATTTTCTTTAATAACTTTTCAACGATTCAATTTAAACAATTGAAAATTCATGCGATTGTTAAGTATGTTGGCCAAAAGAAATTAGTTATAAAGGAGAAAAATCGATTCACACTGTCAAAAATGCCGGCAATTTTCGCAAACATGCCGCTTTGAACTTTAAAACGAATGTTTTTAGTGAATTGATTTAAAAACTAGAAAGTGTAAATAAAGCTTTGCCTATTTCTCTTGATTTCTACAAAAGAAATACCATACCTTTTTGCTAAACTTAAAAAGATTGGCAAACAAATTTGAAAAATAATGCACTATTCGGCATTTTCCGCGAAACACTAAAAACCGCTAAATACAATGTTGAGTCCTAACAAAATTGAATGATTTTTCAATGATCATGAAGCCATCAAAGAAGTAATAAGAATGAAAAAAATTAAATAAAAAGTAAGCTAAACAACTTTTAGCTGAGCGACAAAGAAATCCAAACTCAGGCCGTATAACATTGTCCGATTTTACGATTTTTTGAGCACAATTTAAACGACTGAGTTGAATTTTGCAGCCTTCCTGACTCATTTTTCGATTGACATCAATCGGCTTAAATATTTTTTATTGTTGAGGCATTTAGTGGTTAAGAAAAACGCAAAAAAATTCGGTGTGAAGGTTCCTGGGTGAAAATAAGCAGATAGTAAGTCCATTTCAAAAGAAAAAGATCAGCATTCGTTTTTCGCTTTATTTAAAAAAGTGAATCGTCTAATTATCTTCATGGACAATGAAACCGCATTTGTGTATTTATACATTTAAACACATTCTCACTAAATTCCGCGGAATCGACCGATTTAATAATTTTTTTTTATTGTGTTTCTACACCTTTGTCAAAAAGAAAAAGCTAATTTTTGAACAAAGATTAGACCGAAACGGTGATCGAAAACGGATTAAATGTCAATTTTACAATTCGGAGTGCTGATTTGAGTACGTCGATTTTCAATTTTCGTGGATAGTTTAAATAACATTTTGCTTTTTAAAATAATTATGCTAATAAAGTTAAAGTTCTTAAAATAACAAGTGATCGCTTGACCAAATGTGTTTCGTTTAAAAATGTTCAAAATATTGCTACAAAGCTGCCTCCTCGGACAATTCACCCGAATGTCAATGAATTGGTCATTTATAAAAATGATCGTTCAAAGTGTTACGCGGATGATAAACTTTCATTAATTTGCTGGTTTGAATTGTGAGGACCTTATTTTGAAAAGTTAATAAAGAAAGCATAGTTGACGTCTCGAAAGTCACATCTTTTATTTTAAAAATATTAGAATTTTTTAATAATAAAAATAATCTCATACCGTTACCTCAATGAATAACAGTCAACTCTGGTTTGATCGATTTTTTGTAACAAGTAGACAGAAAGTCAAAATAAGTAAGGCTTTAGGTTTTAAACAATTTAATTTCACATTTCTTATAAAATCAATGTTGATTAAAACAGTCGATCAATAATTTTTACATTTACACTGAGCGTCAGAAAAATCGCAGCATGGTTGCGTTTGTTCGTAAACAATTCGATCGAAAGGGAGATTATATTTTTACGATCGTAAAAAGTTTCAAAACAGAAGTAATTACGATTCTGTTTGCCGCTTAAAGTCGCTTTAGTGTCCTAAGACTAAAGCGAGTTATCACAAGACTAAGCGAGTGTCCGCAAGACTAATGCGAGTGTGCTCAGGCTAAAGCGAATGTCCGAAAGACTAAAGCAAATTGAATCGTGAAAGAAACATATTTCATTTTAAGTTATAAAAATTAATCAAAGAATGCAATGTTTCGAAATCCCTTTGAATTGTCGAATTGTTTGAAGCGCAACAATGCTGCGATTTTTCTTACGCTCAGTGTATCTCTCATTTATTACTTTTTACCCAACAATTACGATTTATCTAAATGGTAAAGAACTGAATTAAGAGGACGGCAGTTTAAAGTAAAAATGTTAATTTTGTAATCATTCAATTACGGGCTTCTAGCCTTACACTGATAAAATGTTATGTTATTTTGTTATGGTAAACGTTTGTAAAAATAATAAGAATACGAAAACTGCGATGAACTTAAGTTTCAAGCAGCATCCTGCTCTTCATCAGGCACATTTTTGAATTAACAAGCTTTATGAGCAATTTGAGAAAAAAGTTTTTAATCACACTTAAAAGTGATAAAACTTAAAATAGCAATCTTTCAGTCACTCTTTAATGAAAGTGAAGCGAGTGAAGAAACTTTCGTTTGATTAAATTTCGTTTAATTAAAGATCAAGTACTAGAACTCGAGAAAAAATCAATTTTTATTTTGAATAAACATTCAATTTCTCTTTGTTTTAGCTCAAGCTTTATATTTAGAGTAAGATTGATTGAGAGTCCATATTGCTTTAATGTGTTGAGATGAGAAAACAGACATTAATTTGAATACAACTATTTTTCGTTACAAAAAACATGAATTGCATCAAAGAATGAATTACAAGCTTTTGAACTTTAGTGAGGGACATTTTTGCCTAAAAATACAAACAAGTGACAAAAAAAGTTATCCGCGTGAAAATTTAAATGGCAAAATTTCTGTTTTTTGGTCGCGGTCCTAAATCTCAATCGATTTTCACCAGGTTTTAAATGTTTTTTTGTTTTTGATTGACATGTACTTTTGTCAACTTTTTTAATACAGTCTGTTGTTTAAATTCAGTGGTTTAATAATCTTTTTTTCTCAAGTAAATAGTTTTTTCAACTTATGCTTAAAACATTTTTTAGAATTATAATAATACTAGCGACATCAAGTGCTGAATATAGCGACAGAAAAAGTTTTTTCTCGAAACAGATAACAATTATGTCAAATATTAAGCTAAACAGCTTTTTACAAATACTTTTACTTTCAAGTGTAAATATGTGAAATATGATGAGAGAGCGTATTTGAATAACAGGTTAATTAATTAATTAATATTTATTTAAGTAAATTTTTTAATTTTTGATCAAACTTATGAGACCTGATGCACATAAACTAGACTTGTAATCGTAAATCATAATAATTATAATTGTTTAAAAATCGCAATTTTTATTTTTTTAATTCTATTCAACAAATAAACGTGACTTGATCCAAATGAAGTGGAAAAAAGTTTTGCGATCGTTTGAAATAATAAAAAATACATTGTCAGCATATTTCGCTTCACTTTCAGCTATTTTTTTGTTTGAAACCTTCACGCAGGTGAAGCTGATTTTTTAACAATAAATTGTCAATTTTAGTCACATATTGGTGAGGCACAGGCATTTTTTTCTTTTGTTTGCTGCCGTTTTATTTCCGAGAACGTAAAAGCGGAGTAACAAAAATTTTGTTCTGAAAATTTTTATTTTCTCAACCAGCTTTTGTTTCAAATTTTGAATGTTGCAAGAGTATTTCTTTCGTAAATCATGTTGATAAAATTGATTCATCTTCTGATCTTGTGTTCATGTTTTTGGCTTAAATCTTTCGCGAAATCATACGAAAGTAAACATGTTTTTGTAGTTCAAATTGATGGCAATGAAGATGACGCAAATTCAATTGCGAAGCGACACAGTTTTGAAAATAATGGCGAGGCAAGTTTTCAGTTCTGTTTAGTTATTTAAGTTATCATTATAATAAAAATTATTCATGAACGAAATAAGTGCTCCTAAAATATAACATTACGGCTTTATTCATTAAAAGTGTAAATAAAGCATCAAATTAATTTGAATATAACTTAATGTTCTCATAAAAACAAAGCAGAGCGATTTTTATACGTGGCAATTTTTTGCAACTTTAATCATAAAAATCACTTTTTTAAAACGTGAAAAAGTTTCGTTTCAAAAATATTGAATTTTTGAATCGTTTAACATTTCGAAAAAAATTAATTCCTCTAAGCATTTCTCTCTTAAATTATGAAAATCTTTGCTTTTGACGAATCAATAATGAAGAGTATATAAAATTCTCAACAGTTTTTCATACATAATTAAATTTTATTTAATTTATAGCTCTACTTGTGATTTTCATTAGCATTTTTGAGTCGGAAAGAATAAAATTTTATTTCTTAATAAATTTCTTCTCAATTTTAATCATAAACCATGATTAATTTTTAAAACATTAAGTTTCAATCTTTTTTTCGCACCACATAGCCTCTTGAACGAACTTTCAAGCAAATATTCGAAACAAAATTGCTCCGGCAAAATTTAATATCGAATTTCACCCGTTTTCATAAAAAAATAAACAAATATTCTACTCATAAAGCTTGCTTTGATATGATAAATGAATATTTAATTTTAAATATTCAAAATTAAATTAAAAATGAAAATTTTTTTAATTCATAGATCCCAGAATTTGAACGGCATTACACTTTTGTAAAACTATCAAGTGGAAGTAGAAACGAGAGTGAGATTAGCGATTATTCGGATCGATTAAAAAAAGATGTTAAAGTGAAGAAAGTTGAATATCAGACTCAAGTGGTACGTGAAAAGCGTGTTAACGGTTATACAAAGCGTTCGAGAGCGAATAAAATTTCTTTCAACGATGAACTTTGGAAGCATCAATGGTATTTAGGTGGCAATGATAGCCTCGGCTCGCCGTACCATGCTTTAAAGGTGAATGAAGTGTGGAGACTCGGTTATACCGGTAATGGAATAGTTGTCACCGTTATTGCAGATGGTATGTTAATACATTTTATGATTTCTTTTAAAATTGAAAAAGTACAACAAAAAAGCAGCAAAACTAGGAAACTAAATTTCTTCGGCCGATGCCGATTTCAATGAAACTAAGTATGCAGTTAGAACTTCATTTGTATATTAAGTATCACTTCTATCAAAGCTGCGAATATGAGCTTGAAGCATGTCAGTCGCGTGCAAACTTGAATATAAAGTCTATGGAGAACAATTGTGCTTTTTTTTATTGCGGGCCTAAGTCTCAACCGAATTTTTGCGAATAACTTGCTTTGAGCGCAAAAATAGAACTATGATGTGAATAATTCTTAATGCACACATGAACTTCTATTATTCTTCTACATAATAAGTTTTTTTTTGCATCTAGATCGGGCAAAAACTAGCTTTCTTAAAAGTCATTTTTAAGTTTTAACATTTTAATAAATATTTTTAATAAATTAGGAATAGAAAAAAATCATACTGACTTAGAAGCAAACTATGTAAGACTTTTTTCTTGAAATTTAAGATTTAGTAACTAATTTTATTTAAAGGACCCGTACGCAAGCTATGACTTCACTAACAATGATAACGACCCAACTCCTCGATATGATGGATATAACTACTATGGAACTAGATGTGCGGGTGAAATAGCGATGGTTTCTAACAATACAAAGTGTGGTGTGGGCGTAGCATATAACTCAAAAATTGGTGGTATTCGCATTTTGGATGGATTTATGTATGACTTACTCGTAGCTAAAGCATTGTTATTCAATTTAAGTCACATTGACATCTACAATGTTAATTGGGGACCAATTGATGATGGAACAACTGTCGACGGTCCAGGTTTTTTCACTAAAGCCGCACTTGAGAAGGGAGTAAGTGAGGGGAGAAATGGAAAAGGTGCAATCTATGTATGGTCAGCTGGAGATGGAGGAGATTTCGGAGATGACTGCAATTGCGATGGGTTTTCTAACTCCATTCATACGTTGACAATTGGAAGCGCAAACGCAACAGGCGAGTTTCCATGGTATGGAGAAGTTTGCTCTTCTACGATGGCTGTTGCTTATTCAAGTGGAAAATCAATGGAGAAGACAGTTGTGACAACAGATTTAAACAATAAATGTACCTATGAGTATGGCACTTCTTCAGCGGCTTCACTGGCTTCAGGTATTATTGCTCTTGTGTTAGAAGCAAAGTAAGTTTTTCAAAAGTTCAAGAGCAAAATTAATTGTTTGAAAAGCAACAATCTAAACTATAGAGATATACAACATTTAGTTGCGATTACATCCGATCCTAAACCTTTGGATCCTACAGGATGGAGAGTAAATGGCGCAGGTCTTATTTATAACAACAAATTTGGGTTCGGATTGATGAATGCTGAAGCAATGGTCAAAAAAGCATTAAACTGGACAAATGTGCCGCCGAAATCGAGTTGTACAGTTGAATTGTTGTTCGAAAGGTTCGTGATTAATTTTATAGTTTCAAAGCATTTTCATTTTGTAAATAGGTTACCTCTGACGATTTTTTCTCTTAAACCTAATTTCATCAATTTTTTGACAAATGGATGCAAAAATACTACGAACGAAGTAAATATAATTGAGCACGTTCAAGTCACTCTGAGCATTTCCTATCCTATTCGAGGATATCTTGAAATGCTTCTCATATCTCCATCAAGTAATATTGCATTAATAAATTTTGAGCTTGTTAGAAAATTGTTTCCTTACTTTTTAAGATTCAATTTCAAAGCTTTTGTCGCAAAGGAAGTTTGACAAGTCACCAAGAGGATTCAAAAACTGGGAATTTAGCTCAGTGCATTTTTGGGGAGAACGACCGCATGGCCTTTGGACACTTGTAATAAAAGCGAAGGTATTGCTTGTGTGTTCTCTCTCTTTAAAAGACACTCAATATTTTTCCTATTTTGGTTTAAAAGAAAGGAATATTTCTCAGAGGAATGTTGACGAAAGCTTATTTAACGATTCACGGAACTAAAGATACTCCTAAGCACTTTAAATCGAACGAAAATGTACAAGTGAAATGGGAAGATGCAAAAGATTTGACTACTACAGTAGCATCTAAAAAGGGTCATTTCAAGTCGCAAGAAAATGAAATGCACAGAAATAATCGAGGTGAAAATTCAGCGATAATAAAAGAAAAAATTATCTTCTTTGCAATTACGGGTGCCTATATCATCATTTTCGGATTTTTTATCATGATTTTATTTGAATATCTTTTTTGTCTTAAATCTACTGAAAAAGAAGTGTTAAAAGTATAATTTTGCTCAGAAACTGACAGAATTCTACCAAAGGCTTCAATCGATGTATTTTAAATTTAAGCTTTTAAGTGAATATTACAATGTATCAGCAACTTCAATAAAATGGCTTACAGATATAAATTTAAAAAATTTAATCGAGAAATATCTCTCCCTTACCATCCTCTCTCTTTCTCTTTTTTTCTTTCTTTCTTTCGTTTATAACTTAATATGAGTTCCTATAAGTAAAATTAAAATTTTTATTGACTTTCTTGTTAAGAATCACAAACTTATTATAATCTTTTTATCTTATT
>NCKU01002518.1:0-18788 GCA_003675995.1 Dinothrombium tinctorium | reverse complement strand
CTGTTTTTGTAAAAGTAAAATTAATGTTATCTTTATCATAAAAGGATAAGATACATATTATTCTGGCCACGAGTGTACTCGTGTTTTGTCGATAAGAAAGTGTTCGTCTAACTCTAAAAATCCGTTGCGTCTTCATTGGACCTAAATTATTGTGACAACAGGGCCCTATCGTCACAAAATAAACAGTTTTCAGTATATTCGAATGAAGGTGAATAGCAATGTTTGTTTAAGTGAATGAAGAATAGTTTTTCAATTTTTTCATGTGACGATTTCATTAGAAGTCAATTAAATTGCTTTTGTGTTAGTTAGAACAAAAAGAATTTAGAAAAAATTCTTAAATAATTTTTAAAATATCAGAAAAAAGAAAACTTCAACATTATTCAAACTTTAATTCTTTGGAAATGTAATGAGCAACCTTAATTCAACAGATTCATTGTTGCCTAAGAAAATTTATTGCCACCATGCATATTGTTTCATCGCCGTTCGAATGGTGATCAGCTAATTGAACACAATTTTACATACTTCAATGGTAAGTGAAGAAATTATTTGCATTTTTAACATTTATCGCGCTTATTGTTGTTTATTTATAAAATAAGTTTTATTTTAAATTGAGAAACGCACCCTTAGCTTGCGCCTCTACATCAATTATCACTAGAACAAACATTTTTCCGAAACTGTATATTTGATGCTTAGAACAAATGCTGTTCCGCCTTAGTTTATGTCTTTCACTGATAGCGGCGAATTAAAATTTGCAAAGTTGATCGTTGAATTAGCTCGAAACAAGTGCAAATATTCGCTTTTGAAGAAATTGAGTGTTTAACGAGTGGAAAGAGAGAATAAAGCGTGAGAAGAAAAGTTTTGCTTCGTTTTGTTGTTGGTTTCGTTTTGGTTGTCGCAATTCTTTTCAGCGTTCGCGTTTGTCGTCAAGTCAACAAAGGACAGTTTTTTTGCGAAAAGCGAAAATGCATTTTCGCTTTCGAAATAAGAAGTAACAGCGTAATATGCAAAAGAGTCTTGCAATAAATTTTACTAGGTGCAAAGTTCACATTGATCGCATATTATTTCAAAACATTTTCTGCGGTAATCTGTATTCATACGGTAAATTCAGAAATATTACCACATTCATTGTTCACCGATCATATTTTTTTTGAAGTGGACGTTTGTTCAATATCGAGAACAAAGCTCAGTTTTTACGGCGAGTATTGCTTTTCGAAGTTTGACTACTTTTCGAAACGAAGCGTAATTTAAAATGAAAACACATTTTTAGTTGATTTTCAATCGAAATTTGAAATGAAATTAATGGATTGCAAACTTCGCATTTGCATGCGCTTCTTTGCTTTTTGCAAAAGCTTTTACTTTATCGGCTATTTAAAAATTAATTACAAAGAAATTACTCGTTAATCACCACAAGGATGTTCGGCCGCACAAAACGCAAATTTCAATATTCAATCTTTCGCTCAAAAGCGTGGCTAACGCTTACTTCACGAATTTCGTTTAATTATTTACGTTTTCGTCAGAAATAAGCAAAGTAAGAGAGCGAGAGAGAAACGAGCATTTCGCTCATTAAAATACATGACTTCAAATGATTCAATGAATCGCTGAATTAAAGTTCATATTGCATTTCGCGAGTCTTAAGTATTTTAAAACACGAAATTTCGCATTAAAACGCAGTAAATTACAATGTTAACTATATAAGCTGGCTTCGCGAAGAAAAAATTCGCATCGATCGTCAGTTGCAGTCGCAAAAAACCGCTGTCCTGTGGACACGCAACGCCAATGTTTTTTTGCCTTTTTGTTGCGCGATATTTCAATCAAAACTATAGCATAGCTCACTGTTACTCTCATTTCACACACGTGCTGTGAACTCACAGAAGTTTGCTTCAATTACCGCTAATTACATGGCTTCACTTTTTTTTGAATGCAGAAAAGCACGTGAAATGCGTGTAAAAAAAGAAGCGAAAGGAAACGACAACCGCTTGCGAGTGCACCTCGTACACTATAAAGCGAAATATGCAACCGACGGATGCGAGTGTTTGGTCCGAGATTCAAATGCGTCGAATATTTGCGGTTTTATTATTTGAGACACGGATTTCCATACGCTCAGCGAGCTTGCTTCTCGCTGCACGCTGGCAGCTGGGATACTCAATTAGAAATCGGAGTGCGTGCTTTTATGTAATTCACTCGAATAACATCAACTGTATTCGGTTACGCTTCGGGCAGTTTTCTATTTTTTCAGCTGCAGGTGCATAATACGTTTCCGGTTGGTTTACCGGTAAATGATCACACCTTGCGGATCCAAAGCCGGTATTTGCTTTTGCGATTTCGTTTTCACTTGTTGTGTAGAACCGCAATTAGTGCGTTCAAAATGAACGAATTGTGTGCAAATTTTAAATGAACGTACGCAGTGTGACAATCAATGCACACGGTTCGCACGAACTGAATTTTTGTGCTGATTTCCTTCATCGAGGATTCATTATGCGTTTACTTACAATCGAAACGCAAATCGCGGACAGCCACTTTCCATAAATCTTCTGTGCGAGCGAAAGTGCGCTTTTATGCGCGTCGAAAACACTCTCGCTGCTGAAAATGTATGGACAGTGTTCATTGTGAAGAAATGCACGCTAAAAGCGTTTTAAACTCACTTTAATTGCGAGAGCAAAATTAAGCGAGAACACTTGACGGTGTAATGCTGTGATCAATATTCAATGTGCCAGTTTTTAGCGAATGCACGGAAGTTTCTTCTTCTCGATTGAAGTAATAAGTGCGAAAGATAGCCGACTGTACATAGAATCGCGTGATTACTTTTGGTCGCTTTACAATTCATCATTTAGAGGCGAGAAGTTGTTCGAAATTTATGAATTTTTAAATTAAACAATGCCGCGTGAAAGCGTAACGATCGCGTTCGGATCGCAAGTGTATGGAAGCGAAATTGACAAAAGGCGTTGATAGCAGCGAAAGCAAATGCGTTTTAAATTGAGTCTTAAATTTTCGTTCGCAATTACCGCAGTGGTGTGTTGGGAAGCGAAGCGAGTTATTAATTTGCGCGATCGGTGCGCGAACAGTGGGATGTTTTGCGATCGGAAGCGAGAAGAGTGCGAGTAAACGAGCCTTAAACATCTTGCGCGGAGAAAGAAAGCAAGAAATTGAAAATTAGTCGCGAGTTTCGAGAGAAAGGGTCGCGAAATGAAAGATTGGCAAAATGATGAATCGAAGAGCTCGCATTGACTGCAATGCAGCATAATTCTCCCCGAATGCAAAACCGAACTTGAGTCGATGGAAACGCTGCTTCTTATTTTGTGTCATTATACATAATTATTTTGCAGACAGAAGCATAAGCATAACAGAAGCATACATTTCCCTTTTGGCCGAAGTGCGCTTTGACAGACAATCCGTCTTTATTAAGATTGAGAAGCGTTGCCTGCGCTCAGAGCGAGCGCATACCTCCGAGAGTTTGCCGCAAAAACGGGCGATCATTGAAAAGGTCGCAAAAAAAGTTATTATAATCATAATGATCGCGTTTCGCGTCGCTCGGAATCGCTCGCGCTCGTTTAACCGCACTGAAGCGCTCTGAAGCGAGCTGCTGGCGGAACTCGCTCCGCGTCAGCCATGCGAACGCGTGAACGCCTGACGCGCGACGAGCTTCTTGTTCGCGTCGAGATGCTGGCAATCGAAGAGGGCGAATTTAATGCGAAGCTTTTTTCGTTCGTGTTTATGTCAAAAGCAAATACGCACAAACAATGTTACATTGTGAGGGCGGCCTCGAAACGATGAGAATATGAATCAAATATCCATCAAATGTAGAATGTGCATCAATAGTAATGCTAATGTTTTTGCTCTCAAGAGTAAAGATCAACAAAAAAGTATAAATGCTCTTTGTTGCGAGCAACTTTTCCACTCTTTCTCCTCACTTTTCATACTTCATAAATATGAAACATATTCGTTGCGAGTGCCGAGCAAAAAAAGCATGTCTATCGCGGCGAACGCTACACCTATACGTTGCCGAGCTGCCTTTGGGATTCGCTCGCCGCAACTAAATGAATCACAATCATTTTCGAGCATCGCACGATTGCATATGTATTCGAGCGCTGAGCTTCGTGTGTGCTCGCTATGCGGCCGCAAAACCGCATCCGAACTGATGCTGCACTAACCTTTGACATCTTTTTATGCGCGCGAAAAGCAGAGAAGACGGAAATTAAAGCAAGTCAGCAGTAAGATAAACTTAATCCATTTTCGGCAAGTGTGTGCGCGAACGGCTCTCAGCGAACCTGCGATGGGCTTCATTTTCGGAATTCATATTCGAGCGCGGAGGAAACAGTGTCATAAAGCATTCGTCGCTCCGCTTCGCTCTCGCTCATTCATCGAATGCATACAGACACGGAGCGTAATTGCATTTAAGGACGCGCTGCACTCGAGCCTCGAGTGATGCCCGCTTCTTGACGATGGCGATCGACGCGATCTTTTCTTTTAATTTGTTGAAACAACGACACTGGCGAAACGCTTTTTATGTATGAGACAATATGCGATGATATATGTGACAATGTCGTGTTGCGAGGATAAAACACAAAATACAGCGAGCTTTGCGCGCAACAAAATGCTTTATTTGTTGCGAGTCCGCGAATGGTGCGAAGAAGAAAGCGATGCTATCGAAATATTGAAATACATTTGTCTCCGAAACATAAAAGCGAAAATCTCATTAAAGCGCTGCGCGACCAGTGGCTTCTGACTCGGCTCACCCTGAAGCCAAAATCCAGCGACGTTTTCGCCGTGTTTTCGGTCACTTAATGTATTTTCGTGCTCGGCGAGTGGCTTACTGTCGATCAGTAATGAGATTGAGCGAAAGCGCATTTATCAACGCAATGAAGTGCATTAATTTTTTGCGCTTCTGTCCTGCGAAGAAGAATATTGTCGCTTTGATGGTGTGCTTCTAATGAAAAGTAATCTCGCCGAGTTTAAGTGACCTTTTTCCTTGCGCCTCATTGTATTCAGACCCGCCTGTGGACACTGTTACCAATGAACGAGTTGAAAAACAATGGTATTTGTTATGTAGACCCAATGAATGCACATAGGCGTGTCACCCCTGATCAGGTCAATTGATTTCCTCGTCGTTCTTGCAACGCTTCTCCATTATTAATCCACAACAAAAAGTGAGCGAGAATACGTTTGCCATTGCCGCTGCTCTTGCATATCGAATAGACGAGGCATCGACCACCGCCACTCGCAACAAAAACACTCACTGCTTGGCTACAGGTTGCGATCAATTATTTCGGTCACGCGAGCCGCGTTCTATACGCGATTCGTGTGTTCCTCTGTCAACAGCGGCCAGTTTTGCTTAACAGTTGTTTTAATTCCGCACGACGAAAGAGGCAAGAATTTGCTTTTCCATTAATTTATTAGCCACAAATGTGTATTTCGCGCAGTTCGCCGCAGTTGATAGCTTTACGATGCCCGCAGTCCATTAAGTGCTGCGCGCGTATCTTTGTGGTCATTCGCGAAGCATTTAATGTATTTCCTTTCAATACCCTTTTCGCATAACTAACAACGGAAAAGAAGAACTCAATAGAAACGCAATATTACTCTTCTCTTCGCTCAACTGCGAGGCTAATTTAGTTTATCACCAATTTCGGCGTTCGATGAAAGCGTACAAACAATTTGACTTTCTTTCAATGGCTCAGCGCGAAGTGCTATAATCACAATGTATGACTGTATAGCTATCCGCGCTATCCTTTCAGTCCATTCGTCAGCCAGATGCATCTTCTCCGCTTTTATGTTTAGCTTATTGCAGCGAACTCATTTGTAACGTTCAGCGAACGCCGCTCGCTTCGCCTCTCACCATGCGTGTATGCAGGAGAAGCATCATTTCGGGCGCTCGTCGACTTCTCTCTCCGCTGCCGAGTGACCAATTTTCGAAATTAAATTCAAGCAAAGTTTCGCAAAGATTGTGCAAAACAAAAAAATCGCGCCGCCTTTTTCACGACTCGTTTCGCGATGTGGAGTTTTAAAAAGTTCGCCTCTGTTATTTTTCGGGCGCAAATTGATTTTAAATCGCTTCGAGACCCTTTGTGGGCAAACTGCGCGATAAGTCCATTTCTCCATTTTCAATTTTCTGTATAATTTCTCGATCAAAGCGATAAGTTTTCAATGGTCAAAAGCGAAACGCAAAATACACTTATATTAAAAAGCGCATTTAGAAAGTTGAAAACTAGGCGCAAAACTTTTTTTCGGCGAACGCAATTTTCTGTTCGCTGTCATTTTCGCTGCTTTCGAAAAAAGTAATCGTTTTGCATTTTCGCTTTTGAACACAACTTTATACTTCGCTTTAAAAGCTCGAACATTTAATGATTACATCAGTGGCTGCGAAGAAGTCGAGTTTTCTTTTTCGCCTCTGTCGAGCGCCGGGCGCAGCGTTGAGCGCGATGCCGCTCGCATCTCTTGTTACACAATAACCCTAAATACAAATTTGTATGCGTTTCGCGCTCTGCGGACTATTCATGTTTAACACACAAGCATTGAGGCGAACACTTGAGATGCATTCAGTGGCCGTGTATTGATGTCCAGCAAGAATTCGACACACACAGAGCCTGTTTCTGCAGCAGCAAATGGCAAATAGCAAACTGAGATAATTGAATCCCATTTTTGGATGAATATGTGGAGTGTGAAAAGGAGAAACACCATTAAGTTCGTGGTTACACAACAAAAGAGCGTTTTTTGTGTTGACGGGGAAAGCGAGCGACGATTTCGAGTTCGCACTCGGCTTGGTTACAGTTTTGTACCATCGCTTCGTGCCCATTGGCGTTAGTCTTTCATTCTTCACGCTTCTGTTGCTCAGAGTGATGACAGCAAACAGTTGCGAAGAAGCGATATTGTCCGCGTATCGCACTCGAATTTGCTTAATTCGCTCGACACAGCTGCGACACTCTTGGACAATGTGTCGCACTTGCGGCGTGCGCTTCGATTGAGTCGCACACACCGAATCGAATCGGTGAGGACGCGGACTTGCGCCAGCAGGGAGATGAGCATCGTTCGCGGATGCAGTAGCGTTTGTAATGACAAGTTTTGTCATTTAACGCTAATGAAAGCAACATCAAGTATTAGAAAATACGCAATATTTGGTGTTGTCAAATCAAGTGGCTTTGTGTGTGCACCGACAGCTGGTCCTCTTCAGCTTTGTGCTCACTGTATTAACAATTCAACGTCGTGTAGATTACATATTAAGCGAACAAAGCAAGCAACGCACACAGAAGCCGTCACTTCTTTCTTACTGCACAATAATTTCGTTTGAGTTAATAAAGAAAGAATCGCAGTATAAATAAAAGCGAATTCACTGCTTATTAATAATGTAATTTTCAATACTTTTCTTCGCCGCACTCGTCGAGCATATTGTCCGTCGCAAACGCGACTCTATAGCTTCGCCTTCTTCGGATTTAAGTTTAAAATTCGTTTCGCGGCTGAAACTTGTCTGATAAAAGCATTAGTCGCTGCGATTTTGCTCTTATTAAATCTTGTACTCTTTGTTGCGACTTGAGCGATGCGAGCAACGATTCAATCCTTCAAGTATAGAAAAGTTTGCTTAAGGTTTAAAACGCTGCTGGCATCCGTGGGCCCCACGCTCTGTCAGCGATGATAAGTGTCCTCCTTTGTCATCGCTGCACAGCGAGTTGTGCACAACAAAAGCCTTTAAATCTACAAGTATTTTAGTATTTCCGGAACCAAAGAATTTTTATTGCGTAATAAACGCTCGCCTTTTGCATTCCTTAATTCAGCGCTCGCAATTGTTTCGCTTTCTCAGCTCTGCGTACCTCTGCAAGAAACCCGCAGATACGCCGCTCATCGCCTCGACGGTCTGAAAGTGCTCGTCCACGCTTGCAGCTTCTGCGATAAAACGCGACTCGTTTTCGGAAAGCACATTTCCATACTCTCGATTGTTGACCATTGAATTGGTGCTTTGCATTCGGCTCTATACATTAATGATAATGGTGTGTGTGTGTGTGTGTGTATGTATAGTGTCACAAGTTTGTTCGTCAGTTCATTGCTCACTCGACACACGAGTCGCTTTTAGCCACCACTGTGTGATTATTGCTTTGATCGATTCTTAAAAATCGCTTTCGAATCTTTGCCTCGAAGTGATACGCATTATAACGCTGTTAACGAAGAGTCCGCGATTAATAATTCACTCGAGAAGGTGTAGCGGCAGCGAGCGCTCGTTTTGCGTGCATCTCAGCTTAAATCAAATTAATCTGCTCGCGGAGGCACTCGCTAATGGCTCTGTTCTTCGTCTCGGCCTGCCCCCGACAGAAGCAGCTTTTTGCTGCAATTGAACATGGCTCGAAACACTGAATTCGTTGTGTGCGAATTCATTAAATTATTTAATAATCTGTCACCGCATCTGCAACGTGTCGCTTCTCTTGTCAAGCATCTGCTTAAATGCATCCCTTAAACTCAATTACAGCTAATTTCGCAACAATTACAAGCGCGCATTCGAAGACGCTGTTCACTTGTGCGGTGATTCGCGTTTTTGCTGCTCCTCTGCTCGCCAGCCAAATGAAAGCAGCATTAAAATAGAGATTCGCGAACGCTCGGCCAACTCTCATAATTCATAAGGACAGTGAAAGGGAGGAATCTTCGGTGTCCGCCGATTCCCTCCTTTAGTATTTCATTAGCAATAATACGATAAGCGAGTAGCGTTCACTTGTAGGGAAATTATTATGACATAAAAAACGCCGTAATGGTCATTAGGTTTACTTTCGTCCTCCCCATTCGCCTGTAGGTTATAACGATCCATAAAAGACACAAAAAGAGTCCATTCTATCGATGGCCCTATCTGTGTTCAGCGGCGGCATCGCGGCAAAAAACTGATTTAGACGAGAATAAGAGAATCAAGAGTTTTTTGTTGTCAAGAATTGAATCCACGGCTGATCGCCTTTTTCCTAAAAGGCAACTTATGACCACATTTACAAATAACATCAATTGGAGAACTCGAGCAGAAATATTAAATGAAAAATTCTGCGTTCGCTCGCTTTGCACACAGCTTTGCTACTCTCGCTTCGCACACAATGATACAAACGATAGCATCTGAAAATTCGCTCATTACAGCGAAAATGAGTGCGGCCAATAATCGGGCAACGCGTTGCGAGTGAACAGTTTCGCGTCGAGCCGAAGCGATCGCAAGAAATTCAACTCTTCTCGAAGAAAGCGCGGATGCTGCAAATGCGACGAGATGTTCTTCGGGGAATGCTTCGTGAACAAACCGTCCCTCCGCGGCCTGTGCACATTTCATTTTGATGCGTTCGGGTAAAAGGTCAAATGAAAGGTCCATCATTCTCTTTCCTCCTCCCCTTACTTTTAATTTGGAGAATAGCTTTTGTCACGTAAAGCAAAGAAATTGAAAAGGACTTGTGCGAGGCAAGAAGAAGGATGCGTTCGCATTTACATTTGCTTGATTTGCAAAACGACACAAATCACAAAACTGTTCGCATCCAAGTAATTGGATCTCTTCAAAGCATCCATACATTCGATTGTAATTTTCGATTCGAAGCCGCTTGTTTATTTCTGAGTGCACTTAATATTTATCCATCAGACTCTCGCTCTCTACAGGCATTAAACACGCACTTAAAAGCGAATTCATAATCTTCGCTAAATTGTGTCATTTTTTCTTTTGAAAACAAATTCAAGTGCAACCAGTGCAGCTGTTGAAGAGATACACTCGTGAACACATTTATATGTTATCTTATCTATTGAAAATTTAAGTTTTAAAATGAAAAGAATGGCGTATTAATGAGGCCACGAGTGTACATCGTTTTTTTTGCTAATTTAGCACCATTTTGAATTGTTTCGCATTAATCTTTTAAGATTGAATTCGATTTTCCCCTTAATTAGAAGTATTCACGAATCTGAGTGAATGTGAGTGAACGAAGTGAAATAAGAAAAAGAGAAACAAAAGTTTGTAGCATCTTCGCGTGACACTATTCTCACTACCGAACATTTCTAAACTAGCGATCACGAAGCTTTGCGTGCGTTCGTCGTTTAATGCCCACCTCGCAGGGCGCTGTGATCCAAGATTTAGAAGCGAAACAAATGTCTAAATATGACATTCGAGTCGCGAACAGTTCACAAACATTTAATCGTTTTTTCTCTCGTAAACATATGGCAAACAGAAATGAGAATTTTGTGAATTCATCGCCGCATCACAAAAAGAAGCGAACAAATTGTATGCAAGTCTCGATATCGGTTATTGTCAATGACCGGAAACCACGGTTTGCTCAGCGCATTGTGATCGCCGCTGAAGCGGTCATAAGTCAAAAGTTTTGGTCATTTGTACAATTTTCATAAACCGCGAACGCTTTTATGAAAGAAAACATGGATGTCATTGCGAGGGGTTGACGGCTCTTTACCCGTCCAAATCTTTGTTACAAATCTGGCAATTTATTCGAACGTTATACCCGTTATGTTATGTATTCATAGATTGCACTTTTCACGCTCATTTAATTCATGGGAAAATGTTTTGCTTTTCAACCGTTTCCTTGCGCTGCACACTCGTCTCGATCCGCACCAACGTCCGATCGCCGATACTCTCCATTTTCGCTCTCAGCGTTTCGCCGCTCGAATACAATCGAAATTTACATACATTCACGGCTTAACCATATTTGAGAAAGTTTTTAAGGCAAAGCGCAGCGTAAATAAATCTTTTCAAATGCTCCTTTTCTTTCCACGCTTCTTTGTGTCCGCAGACTGCGGTGACCACAAATCTAGGCACCGGAAAATGTGTGCACTCGAAGCGCTTCTCTTACCGCTACTCATTTATTCTGTCGAATGGCGATTAATTAAATGAAAATCGCTTTAATGGCGAAGTTTTTGCAATTAAGTTGAAAGCAGCTCTTCTCGAGCGATGCGAAAAGCGAATGGAATTAGTGTCGAGTCGAAACAAGCGCGAGTCGAATTTAAACAGACAAACTTTTACTTTCGCTTCGATCAAAAAGAATCACTTGCACAGGCTTAACAAACTGCTTCTAATGCACTGACCACAAGCAGCCAACCTATGGCAAGCGTCGTTGATTCCACAATATGCTTACCGCTTTAAATCCTCTGTTATTTATTGCAAAAATTATTTTTTTACTTTCGAAAACTCGACTTTAGTCGAAATAAAATCTAATAAAAAAACTGGCCGCGCGCTCATTGCGTTCGCTTGTGTGGCATTTCATTCGCTTCGCTCTAGGAACGGCTATTTCGTGAAAGCGAAAAAAAAACACAGAGAAAGCGGACAAATAGACCGTTTTTAAGCGTAACCCATTTGTAAATCTTGCATTTCGCTGTTCTCAAGTCGTAAATATATTTTCGCGTTCAAAAAACTTCATCGCGCACAAAGCCCGAAGGTCGAAGGGTTTGTGGTGTTCGCCTTCGCGACTATTGTCGTGCGGACCAAGCACCAAAAACACGACCGTTTTCGAACGACACGCCCTTAGGTCCGAAATAAATGAAATGCAATTTATTTGCGCAAGAATTTGTGAATTTAAACAGCGAGCGAACATTTGCGGCCGAAATTTGAGAGCCAATCTGCTTTCATTCGAAGCGATTTTGTTTTCTTTGAAAGAAAACAGTGAGCGCGATTGTGTTTGAGTGTAAAATGACTTTAAATACACTCGCAGGCACAAAAAGAGACCCTTGACGAAAGCGTAGCGAGAGCAGCGTTCTAACAAGTTTGTTCGCGAAGAAAGCATCTTTTCAGTCGTTTTTCTCATTTGCCGAAAATTCTTGCTGCTCTTCACTTTAGACGTTGTCACGGATGGCAACAAACATGATTTATGACATTAGACTCACCCCTGACCACAAGTAACAACTGTGAAACTTTTTTTTTCACCGCGAGTTTGCCTAAACTTCATTAACGCTCGGCGAAATTGTTTTTTGGGGCGTCGCGATCATCGAAAAGTCGCAATCAAAAGCGTTACCCATCGCAGTGACCGCAACCGCGAGTGAACCGCGCTTTTTACTCGCTTTCATCGACTCGCTAATCCTTGGAAAGCGAAGAGAATCCGAGGGCGATTCACTTTAGTCTAGCTTCATAATGGGTGGCTTAGTGTATGGTTTTGCAAGATAACGCCGGAATCGAGGTCTTCGCAAACAAAACGCGCATAATACTTAAGTGATTTATTTGCCTCTTGCTTTTAATGTGCTTTATTTTTGCGTTTACGAAGCAAATACTTGAAATCGACTTCGCTCCGCGTTCTCTCTCTCCGAATTCGCATCTTTCTCGCTGCGAATCATAATCAATTTTTATGTTCGCACATTAAACCGAAAGGTGAATTCAAATTGCGCGTTCAGTACGAGCCGAAAAAATTTTCACCGTTATGTTTGTTCGCAGACAAAAACCGAGCGAAAAGTGAGAGAGAAAAAGTTGCACAAACATTTGCACGAAAATCAAGCTTCGAACGATAATTTTGCGGCCATACTTTGCTTCGATATTTACCATAACAAAATGAGGCGATAACTTTTACGAGTAGAATGCTGCTTGACGTACACTTACTACCTAATGTAACTGTAATTGATGCAATGTTGTGCCTGCGAGCGATCGCCGCTTATGCACTTCGCTGCGGCATCCTGCGCTCGAAGCGAGTGATACTTTAATTATGCCGATGGCGAACTAGCCATCGCTTTTCACTTCGCCTTAATTGTTGCCAATTTTTTTCGCGGCAATCAGGAGACGAGCGATTCGAAGCTTTCATTTCACTCTCGCTAGCGCATTCTTCATGAGCCGTTATTAATAAAGCACACGAATAGACCATATTTTATGCTAATTATGAGCAATGATTTTCGCCTCATTTTATCGCCAAATAACGAGAACAAAGTGTGGCGTAATTAAAGTGTCGATTGTTGAATAAAGACAGCGGTTAGAAAAAGCGTTTTTAACTTTTTTTGTTGCACGAATAATGCACAAAAAAAACGCTTTTTGTGTTCGTTCATTTTGTAGAGACATTCGTTCGCAAAGTGTCGAACAAAGGATTTATGAATAGCGTGTGTTTCCCGCAAATTAAAGTAATGTCAGTAGAGTTAACGTTGAAAAAAAGCGATCGCAAAGTAAGCAAAAGCGGCTCGAATTCGAAAACAATCTGCGTTTAAATCTCGCATTCATTCATCGCTTCGGTTTCCTTCTCACCGAACTATTGCACAATGAATGCGCCGATTGAATGTCACTCGCAGTCGGAGAGATTAAGTTAATTCTTCGCTGGATTAGGTTTCAGGTGAAACTGCGCTTTTTGAAAAAGTGAATAAACAAGCGATTTCAGCCAGTTTTGTTTACGCTCGCAGCCATTGAAATCAGGCCTCGAAATTTAATCCGCTCAAACTTCTTCCGGAGAGAGAAGTTTAAAACACAATTACCGCTCCCGCGGGACTCACGCTTCGGTTGTACCGCTCGACCGCAGCATCTTCCGTCAACTGCTCGCAGCGTTTGCGATCGATTCGCGATCGTTTTCACTCTCGGTTTCAGTTTTTTTCGTCCAGCAGTCTAACGTTTCTTTCTTTCGTTTTGCTTGTTTCAAACGTTTTCGCACAACTTTTTAAGTTTTTCAAACGTTTTTTGCTCACTACTCGCGCACTATTTTCGAATCAAACTCTCATTTCACCGCTGCCGCAATTGCAGTCAAGGTTCGCGCCGTTCGCCTCTAAAAAACGTGTTGAAACATCTTCGCAGCTTCGCTCGCCTCTCGCTCTCTCTTTCGAACTCATTCATCAAAATTACAAAGCCCGAGAAACGCTGTAATTAAGTGAAAACGCATTCACTTCGAACGCAAAATGTTCGAGCGAAAGTCGCTGGTCAAAAATTGTAAAACCGAAGCGAGCGCATAAGTCATCTAGAGGCTCGCGTCATACAAGATCAACTCTAATTGTGTTCTGCTTGTTGTTCGACTCGCCGTGAGTGATGGCGATCGCTTTTGTTATTTTATTATTTCTTTGAGAATAAGAGCAAAACGGAAAGCGAAGCAGAAATCGAGTTTGTAACACACAGTTTCACTGGACTTTGTCCACTTTGTCCTCGACTTGTGCGAGATTCGTGTCGCGAACGAAGCAGCGAACGAGAAAAGAGTTGAGAAGAAGTGAATCGCGTTGAAGTGAAAGCAAATCGGGAAGAAAACAGCGACTGGTGATTGCAAATCAATAAGGCGTACGATAAAGAGATGAATGCTAAAACGCAACTCTATACAATCGAAACGTTTGAACGTTTTGAATTCGAATTAATTGTGGAAGAAAACGGTGTGCAAATAATTCAGCGACTCAGTCGTTTTACTTTCAAACAGCATCCAACTTTCGCTCGCATTTTATATTCACGACGTTGTAGCAAAACGCTGAAAGCTTCTTCGTTTCGTTTCGCAATAAATATTTTATTTGCAAGAGAATAGACTTGTAAAGCGAAGAATGTCAAACTGGGTTCGCGGCTTCCACAACAGGCGAGCAACTGTGCACATTGTCAAAATTATGTGCCAACACTTTTTCGTTTCAAGTCTCTTTCACTCGCTTCATTTGCACTCTTCATTTTTAAATGAGTTAGTATTTCTTCGAAACCAATTAAACGTTTCACAAACTCGAGTGCATTTTTCGGAACAGGCGAGTCGCTTGTATGAAAACAACGCTGAAAGCGAGCCTGTGAATTATTTGCACTCACAATACTTTTACAGTCGACTTGCTGAGGTCAATAAGCTCAAAACTTTTTTTCGCTCGCCTCGATTACAGTGTATTTAAAATTCGGGAAAGTTAATTTTGCATTGCATCAAACTGCGATTGCAGCAACTATTGCTATTCGTGTTGTTCGAGCGCAGCGTTTCGACAAAGATTTACTGTCCATCAATTTGCTCGAACGATTTCGTGCTTCTCGCGAAAAGAAAGTGCGAAATTGACGTGAAAGAAGAGCGGAGACTGGGACACCCAAAGCTCAAGTTCAAGTAGAAGCGAGTCGATGATACTGTTTGCTAACGTTTGACCCTTGACTCCAGAGTTGGCAGCTGCGATGCTGGTTTGACACACGCAGTCGAAAACGCAAACTTCGCTTCACTTTAGAACACAAAGCATTTCGTTTTTCACACTTTTGACACCGAGAATGAATAATTATGGGTCGCTTCTCTCTTCATTTGACTCTAATCGATAAGAGCCGTTAATCGACCATTAATCGATTCGAGCTAAATGCTGCGGTTTCGCCGCACGTTCTTAACAAAACCTCAGTTTACTATCAATTCTACAAAGCGTAATGTACTTCATTTATAAAACAGAAGCGCGATTGATTGCTCATCAAGCCGAACTTGCGAAATGTCGCGAGTGAGAAGAGGTAAATGGTGCAAATGTGTACCATCGCGCTCGTCTCAATGCGAAAGTCAGCAAAATGAGATGCGATATGAAATTTTTTTTGAATCGCCGACCGCAAATCTCTTCTGCATATTAACGCCTGTTGAGAAGCAATCGACAGATTGCAGATTAAGAACTTTCGCGGCCATTGAAGAGCTTCGCACAAAATGAATCGATTTCAACTCCTATTTTATGAACTGTTTGCATAATCGGGGGTCCAAAGTAGGATGAATCATATTGGAGAGCGAGAGAGCGAGAGAATGAGAGAGAGAAATTGTGCACATTTCGCAAATTATAATTTCAATGAAATACAACTCGAGAGCGAAATGCGGCGAACAAAGTTCACTGTGAACAAATCAATCTTCGTCTGTTTCACATACCTGCTCTCACCTATTACCCGTTCGCTTTGCTTTTAGTGCGAACAGCGGTTAATGAGTGAGTGACCGCCACACAGATGAGGAAAGTCGATGGCGCACTTTGAGCTCAGATTTATAGCGTTTAGTAACCCTATGGGCATCGAATGGCGTGGACGGCGATTGCTGTCAGGTCGCACCTTACTGAGTGGCAAAATTGACTCGTGCGTTGAATTAAAAATGAAGCGCTCGCGAATACGACATGACACAGCAACAAGTTTCATGCAATTTCGGTGCTTGTAAATTTTAAAATTGGGCGAAATTTTGTTTTCATTCAAATTTCATTTATTTGAATGAGCGAAAAGCTAGGCGTAAATCAATTCGTGCTGCTTGGGGTAATCGCGGAGAAGTGCGCTCGATTTATACGCCACCGTTTACAGCAATTATAATAAGAACTCATCTTTTCTTCTAAAGTATCAAATAATTGCTGTCGCTGTCATAAAGGAAGTCATGGATCAAGAGTTTCGCTTTTATCTCGTCTATAATTAGCGCATAGATCACGAAAATTTGGCGATAATTAAGCTAATTATATTTCGAGAGAAAAACAATGCTAATTCTTGAACCATTTTTTAAAATGTTGTCCACATTCAGCGAGCACCAAGTTCAGCAAAACGAGCAAACGCTTCTGCTTTGCGGTGAGCGGCAAACTTTTGCAGAAAAGCGTGATAATCTTTAGGGTCAGTGGACATCGCTGGGAAATGAATGAGAATTTGCCCAACGTTTTTTTAACCCAACTTTTATTATTTTCTTCGTAATCGCATTCAATTTAATGATTTTGACAAGAGGCGAACGTTGCTTCGTTCTGACCCTAAATAATGAATGTCAAAAAAATTAGACAAGTTTCGACACATGCATCGTTGCGCTCACCTTTGCCACGGCGAGAAGAGCACATCATTTCATCATTCATTTTGTGTGCATTCTCAACTGCTTCAAATACAATGTTTTGCTTGCCTTTCATAATTGCGGTCATTCGCTGCCGACAATTTGTGCGAAGCGGAATTGTGCAATTTCGGCTACAAAGGTGTAAACACAACGCCCAAATCGTTGCGATTATTTAGATTGTCGATTCGAATTGCTGTTCAGTTTGTTTCTTCGCGTACTTGCCAATTATCAATTGCCGTGCGCCATTCATTTGCCTAACACGCTCTCGCGAAATCGCTGCCTCGACAATGCGATCGTTGCGTTTAAGTAAGACGTTCTCGACATGCGAAGCGATTTCTGACTGCTGTAGAAAAGATTAAACCAACATTTATTATATAGCGCGTGAACAATATTCGAGTTCAAAGCGAGCGTTCGAGAAAGCCAAATTCGCTTTTCACTAATTTTCAGCACTCACGCTCATCGCTGCTGCTGCTGTCATTCGTTTCAATGTTTTTTCTTCTATTGTATAGAAATGAGTATAATTTTGGAAAATATATAGTAAAACCCCGTTACTGAAAGCGTCTGCGAAATGGTGCAAAGGTTAAGGCGAAGCCTGTAATTTAGAAGCGAACGCATTTCGCGTTCACTTCTTTTAGAAACTTTGCGTACTTCGCTTCACTTCAATTTTGAGCTTGCACACACTTCATTTGCACAGAGGCACAAAGAAGATAATCCTTTTTCATTCATTGCTCAAGTTTAGGCCACTCGTGGTCAGTTCGAAAACGATCACTCGCGATTCGCAGCGGTCGCGAGCGCAATTAGACAGCGTCATTCGAAATTCGACTCTCAACAGTAGCTTTGCGTCGCCAATTTGTTTTAATTCACACTTTAGTTATCTTCGCCGCTCTCGGCGGAGAGAATCGAGTGCATCGCGAATCGCGATTGCATTTTTTATGGTTCAGTGATGAAATTTTGGGCGTTGTTTGCTGCTCGAGAGCAGAGATGAGAAAACTTTCCTCTCTTCGCTTTCACGTTACATTTTAATTGCGCACAAAAATATATTGAAATAAATTGAGTTCGAAATAAAAAATAAACGCAATTTATTTTATTCCTAAACGAAAATTTCTCGTTTTTTCTCTTTTCTCCACTCGCCGATTGTTTTCAAAGCGCCGACTTCGCGGTGAATTGCGAAACTCAGAAAAATGTTTTTCGGTCGCATCTTACTATCGCGTTAATTATCTCAATGTTGCGAAGCATTTCGGCATCGATGGCGATAAGCTGATATTACGCTCTTTCGCTTTCCTCTCTGTGTTCTAAACGAATGCGATTTGCAAAACAGAGGCTCGCTTCGTGCTTTTGAAAACATTTGCCATTTTTCGCTTTTGGAAAACTTGAATTGACAGACGCTTGTTTGCGGCGTTATCGCTTGTAACTCAATATCTGTACGAATCCGCTTCGCGAGTATTTGATTGCTTGATTCAATAAAAACGAACAAATTTTAAAAACACACAGAAGCAGCGATTTTTGAGGGCGCACGATCGAGGGGCGCTTGCGGTCGCCAACAGCAGCGGCAACAATTTAGAACCACGAAAGGGGTTCGTTCGCTGGGCAAGAGAAGCGAAGGCGAATGAGAAAGTGGTGTTCGCGATGTACAATCGATATGTTTGCGACTTTGAGGCAAATGGTACAAAAGAGCAGCGAGTATCCGTCAACGAATCTAATTAAGCGATTGAGTAATGGAGCGCCGTTAGGAGATTGAAAATTGCATCGATTGCGCGGAGCTTAATTTTCGGCGAATTTCGGTTTCGCGGGCGCCAAGCATCGATACAACGAATTGGTTTAAGCAAACAAATTTGTTCGCGTTTTTGTTTCGTGCTCGCATCATTTAATGGTCTTCGTTCACGCGAGTGTCTTGAAAGATGTTTCGCAACAAACCGGTGCAAGACGAGCGCAATTAGAACTTTGCGTTAAACGCTTGTTTTATGGATTAAACGCGCTTTAAACAATCAATTTACTTCTTGCGATGGATAGGGTGGCCTCCTCTCGCTGCTCACCGGCGTTCGCCGCGAATCGCTTCGAGTATGCAATGTGCGTGCAGAGAGTCGCTTCTAATTGCAGCGCCTCGGTGTTTATCAGGACAGGGCAATTGGAGCATCGTGAGCTGGGATAGCGCGCCTATCGCGATTCGGT
>NCKU01002517.1:0-18788 GCA_003675995.1 Dinothrombium tinctorium | reverse complement strand
GTATAAAGAGTTCAAATGATCGATCATGTACAAACATTTTTTCTGAAACTGAATGCAAAAAAAGATTCGTAATTCTCGAATTGCTTCGAACACATGCTTTGTGAATACATCGTTCGTTTAGATTGTTTTGATCTTACGAAGTCATTAACTGAGAAACAATCGTTAGCATTTTTTTAAAGTGCTTCTAGAGATGAATTTGCTACCAAATAGAACTTCGACTCTTCAATAATCATTCTGTTTCAATGTTTTCTTAAAAGCTGTATAAAGTCTTTCACGTTTTCAACACTCATTAAGTTATCTTGTCTTTGTCAATGTTGGCGCATTTTTGTGTGCATTCCGCAAAATAGTTGAAGACGAAGAGAAAAGAGATTAATGATTTGCTGTGACGAATGGACATCTATTCAGCTGTGATTTATATCGTATTTAACACACAAATTGATTAACATCTTTTCACCATCCATCTGTTCGTTTCCGTTCTATTGTTGTATACTTCGCTGAAGTCGCTGTTAAATCAATCGCAACATTTGTTTAGCAGCTTCGTTCATACTTTTTTTTCAGAGCAAAGTATTTTGAAAGTAACCAAACTCGACAGAATCTGCTCCGATCTCATTAAATCAAAATTCGATGCAATATTATTAGTTATTTATAAAGGAATCAAACGTGAAACCTTTTAAATACAAATCTATCAAGAGTGTATAAACTCGATTCAACTATAAGTCTATTTTCAATTTTCATTGATTTTCTCAAATTTTTGTTACAGCGTTGACTTCTCCTAATTGCTTTAATAGAATATTTTAAATTTTTTATTTGATAATACAAGTTTTACAAAATTTTAGCAAAGCTACGACTTAGATGAAAACTTGATGCTCAAAAAATGTTTGAAAATGTTTTACACACCCATTCTAAACTCACGACGTTGTGAATTAACTTAATTTTTTGTATGTTGTAGATTTAACCAGCTAATTTTGTGTTTTATACTAATTATTTTTATTCTACATTGTCATTCTTTTTTAAAAAGAACTTTTTAATTTTTAAGATTTATATAATTTTTCATTCATCAGCCTATTAAAAAATATTAGATGAACTTGTCAAGTTAACGTCGTAATTACGAAAAAGAAGAAAATGTGATTAAAACTCTTTAAACTCCGGGTTTTTGTACAACGCGGTTAAAACTCAACTGTAGAAATTGTAACAATGACGCTTATGAATCTTTTTACTGTAAGAAATTTGAAATATTTCTAAAAAAGAAACATTCGATACTTTCGCCGTCTCGAAAAGAGTTGTCGCAAAAAAATTTGAATTTAAAATCATGAAAAAGTTTTTGTAATTTCAAATATTTTACAATACCGTTTTCAAATATTTACTATCATATGCATCGAAATTTCAGTTTTTTTTATATTTTTCAGTATATAATTGAATTGAAAGTTTCGATATATTTTTAAATTAAGAATTGACAAGTGAATAATTTATTGAGATTCTTCACGAGTTCTTCGAAAAGAGTAAATCGACATAACTTTGAAGTGATGAATGAAGATCGAAGAAAGAGACAAGCAAAAAAACCTTTTCACTCTTTCTAGCTTATTCTTTATTTTCCTGCTGAAAAAAAATTATTCGCATTTTTTTCGCTTGATATTTATTACTTTTAGGAATTTAATTTTTTATTTAAAAGAATGACACAATAAAAGAAAATTACGAAAAAAAAAATTCAAAAAGAGAAAATTTTAGAGAAAAATGTTTGAAATGATGTGAATGGATTCGAACTTTATGAAGAATTTTATTTTATTGTGTGCAAGGGTGAAAAGCGAGTGCAATCAAAAGTTTTTGAACGACAAAAAAAAATTTGAGTGCTGCTGAAAAGTGAAAATGCGATCAATCGTTGAGAGCATTGGGATTGCTGCGCAGCGAATGCTTGTAATAAAGCAGTTAAACTAAAACCGAATTCGAGAGTAGAAAATGAAGATAATATACACAAGCCGTTCACACGATTTTTTTATCTTTCATTTTTCTCGTTAATATATTTATGTCTAATGCTATACGCATCCATATGCATTTAACATTGGATTCAATATGCGAACTCATTTTGCATTTGATTACAAAATTTGTTTATCCTCGCAAAAATAACTAATTTAACAAGCGCATTCGATTCACTGAATACACATAGAATATATTCTGTACACGCTCGCTGTTTATCAAGCTTCTCGAATCAATAAATTTATGTAGCTTGTCATATTTCATCTCGTTATATTTTCAGATTAAAAATTCAAAACCTTTTTCTTTTCGTTTTTCACATTAATTTGAAATATTGCAAATATTTTTTTCACTAGAAATTTTGAAGAAAGTTATTATTATTGCTATTGCTTATAATTAATTCAGTTTTCATTATGAATACACAGTCTTGAAACATGAAATCTAAACATTTGTTTCATCAAAATAATTTTTTAACAAACGAATAGACCTTGATTATGTTGACGAATAAGTTGTTCATTTTAATAAGTTACATATAACAAGTGTGACGCTAAAATAAAATGCGATTAAAGAGAAGAAGAGCTGTTTTGAGATAGCCGAACTTAAAGATTGAAAGCGTTCTATGAAACCCAATAATTTTGCCAAAAAGAGATCGTATCAAGATAATGAAGTTTTCCAGATCGACCTAATTTATTTTATATTTTATATTTACCTGATTACTATTCTCAAGTTGCTAAATGTTTTGAAAATTTTTAATATTTTCTTTTATGTCTCGTTTTTCTTTTATATGAACTCATTTTATCGAAAATAGATTTCTCTTATTTTCATCAAATTATGATCTTTGATGAAAATGACTTTCTGATGAAAAATAAATCACTTAGTTCTAAATTTTTTACTATACAATTTAAAGCCTACTCATCAAAATTAGAACACTGATAAAAAATTATTTCCTTTTTTAAGATTAATTTCATTGACTAACAAAAGTAAATTTTGTTAAAGCTAATTGTGGCCGTAAAAAGTTTTAAGTTATAAAAACGATATAACATTCATACTTATCACGGTGAGTTAAATTTATATAAAATAAAAAATCATAAACAAATGTAATAATTTCGATAGTGAAAAAATAATTTTAGTTTCAAAATTTTTTATGTATATGAGTATAAAAGTCTGTAGTCTCTTGTACTATTTTGGCTCCTAACTATACTTAAAATGACAATATGCAACATCTCTGAAAATTTTCCCTAATTTTAAAAATCGAGAATATGCGAAGGGGATCAAATCTTATTGAAAGTGAAGATAGTTTTCATATTTTAATTTTCAAACATTTAGGTCAAATTAAACAAAAATAATCATTTTTATTATTCAACAATAATGACACTTATCTTCTTTATTTGAGAATACTTCATTAAAACTATTTTTCATCCTGCACCGACTTTACGTTTATTGTCTCCCTAAATTATCCAACTTTTTAGCTACTTATTGACAGTAAACATGCGGGCTTTTTACAGTGCAGTGAAGTATTCTTTCAATCGTAAAATGTACTTTTTTCTGATCACAGTAGTAGATAAATGTATTAATTATCAAGATTCTTGTTTTATACTTTGCAATATTTTATACAAACCCTTACGTCATGATCAATCATTTTACTGTGGACATTTTATCGACGCATCTTTTTTAAAACAAGTTTTCTTATTTTTATTTTTAAATTTGAATTATAGCCAATTTTGTTAAAATGTAGAAGTTTAAAAAAGTTTGTTAAAATTTTTTAAAAATTGTGCGCATCTAAAAATCATCTAAAGCTCATTACTTGGTTTTAAATTATTTATTTTTTAACATTTTTCATTACATGCATATCACCAATAGACATAACTGTCTAGTTTGCATTATAGTGCTTTTATTCATGTGTTCAAAATTTATTTTAAATAATTATTTTTACAAATTAAGGTTTCAAAATTGTGGTGATTGATTTCGCTTACATTGCGCCAAAACATGAAATTTTTAAAATAAATTTTATCGACTGCATAACTATCGCAATTTTTATTTCTCTCTGTATCATTTAAATTTTAATTTTTTTTTACTTTGTCGATTGTTTTCATTTTTTTTATTTAAATTTTTCGAAAATAAAATTCGCTTTAGTGCACATTCAGAAAATATTAGTACGTAAAATATTTTTAATTGAAGACATTTATCATAAAAGAGTGCATCTCGCGTGTGTATTATTGTTAGATAAAACCTTTTATAATAAATTTATTCAACTAGAAAATAATTAATATCAAACATCGAAAATGAAAATGTATTCTAACTGTCTGCCTTTTATTTTCTTTATTAGGGTACATGAATGCAAACAGCATTCGAAATAAAATTTTGTGTATAATAATCCAAAAATCCATCTTTAAAAATCACCATTCAAATAAAAGCATAAAATAAGCTCGTAAAGTAATTTCATTTTTAGAGTGCTTCCAATAAAATCTTTTTGAGCTTGGAAAATTTATTTCTATCCATTAAATATTTTCAAATAATTTTTTTTTTCAAATTCATTTAAATAACTTAACAAACTCGAGAAAATTGTTTTCTTTGTCATGAAACAATCTTAATTTTTTTGATTAAGAAATTATACAATTATTTGGTTAGAGTTTTCAGGTCGAACATATTTACTGTATTATAAGCTTATACACTAAGATTGCCCTTAAATATTTATCCTCATTTTTTTCGCAATATTTTAAGGCAAAATTTGTGTTCTTCTTTATTATTTTTTCTTCTCATTATTCTGAAATTCACTAAAACCTGGAACCTTTAGCTGAAGAATACTCGCATATTTTACATTTAAATTGGCGTTCTTTTAATCTTTTTGAATCTCTTGAATTAGCAAACGTTAAACTTTGTGCCATTAATTCATGCGTTATACGCCGTAGCGAAATTATGAAGAGCAGAAAATCAATTGCGAGTAGCGAGTGTTGTTGCTGTTTATCGATTCGAAAAAATGCTGAACGAAACTCTAACTCTTCCTTCGCGTATAGATCGAGCAGAGTAAAGTTGAATAAAAAAATCGATTTTCTCAATTTTATTCGTCGAATTCAACACAGTAATGACAGCGAGTGTCAGTGTGAGAGAATGAGAGAAAACGTCGAGAGGGCACCTAAACCGTTTTATTACTTTCGCTGCATTCTTTTCGCGTTTCGATTCTTCTCACTCTTTTCACCTCTCACTCGATGCGTACGTGTTGAATGTGCGATCACTGAACAGTGACATACTCATTGTTATTTACTTCGATTTTTTCACTTGTTCTTCGCATTCGCTGATGCAGCCTTCCAACAGAGAGATTGTGCGTGCTACTTGAATAAACGTGGAGCTCATTTTTAAAAGCCATTGTACCGAATCGATTATTGGATCTCATCCGGAGGCGGTTATACCGTGGGGCAATACGAACGTTAGATACCGCAGGGACAAAAGCGAATAATAAAGATAAGAGGAAAGCCACAGTGTGATAGTGCGCGATAAATGTTTACATCAGATCGTTATTGAATTATACGCAAATAAAAACGCATCTGAATTAAGCAATCGATGTCAACTGCGCGAATAAATATTGATTAAATTGATGCAAATCGATTCGCTTTTATGCTTTGATTCATTACTTCCGATTCGAACTCATTATTCGCCGAACCATTCGAATCGAATCGTTTGCGAGCGCTTTAAATCCAAAAAACGATTTTTCGTCAAATTTTCGACGATTTTTCTTTTATTCGGCTTCCGAAACGGAACACGCATAAAATATTTATGGTGAGTTTTGCGATTCATACTACGCTCCGTTTTCAAATCGAGTCAAAAAGTAAATCCAATATGAACAGTATTAATGCGTGTTAAAACTTCTTGACGAATGCATTTTTAATTCGATGCAAAATTTATTCTCTTTAATGCCTCCAATTTCGCTTGTATTCTGAATACTAATTGAATTAGTTTCACGTCAGAATAGTGTATTGAATACAGTGCTAGATTTTAGTTCGCTCACTTTTCTCGTCTTACTTTCTATAATTGAATTACTTCGATTATGTTGATTAAATTTGCGCTTAAAAATGTTTTACGCTTTATGTGCAGTCAAATTCAGTTAGTTAATCAAATGAATTCAATGAACTTAGTTTATTTTTTTAATAAATTAAAATTGAAACTAAGAATAAAAGCGAAAAAAGTTTAAAACTTAACACCTTTGAAATTCTTTTGCATCTTGTATTAATTTTAATATTTTTTAATATACTAGCAGCAAGAATCGAAAACACTGTAGATGAGTTTTTTGAAGCTTTTGCAAGCATTTTTTGATTAAAAATTGTGATACAATTCTTTCCTAATTTTTTAACATTCATATTCATAGAATAACGATTCGACTTGTAAGTTAAATTATAATTTTTTAAATTAAACACTATCTAATTTAGAGATATAAATTGATGCAGATTTTTGGATAGGAATGTTATCATTTTCGAAAGTGTATTTTAATTTCATTTCAAACATCGCATTTATCGATTGCTTGGTTGTTTTTTTAAAAAATATTTTCATTTAGTGGTTTTATTTTTATTAAGGATTAAATTAAAATTTGAACATTTTTGGAGAAAATGAGATTTTTTAACATTGTAATTATGTAATTTTTGATTAATTTTTTCAATGCATGGAGTTTAAAGTGTGTTGAGTTTATTGAAACATTTTTATAAAATTAGGACATTCCAAAAATCTCATTTTCAACAATCTCGCAAAGAGCTCCTACTGAACGCTGAGAATTCTGCATCTTGCGTTTTCAGCATTTAATTGATTCTTTTGTGTTTTTTTGTATTCTTAGAAAGTAAGTTTTTTCTGTTTATTACTTCTTCGTTCGCAAGCATTGTGCTTTGAATGCCAGCGAGCAATAGGCAGCAATGATTGATGCGGAGCGAAGAAAAGAGTGAATGCGCTATTTAAACAAATTGTTTGAGGTGTGGTGGTCTCCATTTTTTGAAGATGTGCGTGAAATAAGGATTACGCTGACAAAATGACAAAGAACGAAATGAAGCGAATTCTACTTTTTATTTCGATGTCATTGCTTTCAGTATTCTTCTTCTCCGCGCTCCGGCAACTGTTGCTATACATCGAGCAACATATATTACGTTTGCGAACATTAATTTTTTCCTTTTTCACTCGATGAAAACATTTGAGTGAAATTATTCTATTCAAGTATAATGTTTGAGCGCACGCTTTCGCTCATTGCGCCAATTTCTGATTCGTTTCGCGAGTGAAATGCCGTATTAATTATGTGTCTGCGCCCGCTTTTTATCACATCGTCGAATTCGCATTTATTGAGAGATGTTTAGCACTTCACTTTATTAATGTCGTTTTTGCTTCCACTGTTTCGCTGTTTTCTGAAAAAAAATTGAAAATGATGTAAAGAAGCTTTTTATGCTCTCCTTTATTTTATTCGCTTATTTGTTCGAATTGCTTATTTTCACTTCAGTTTAGCATTCACTTTACGAAACGTGCGAAATGCAATAACATCGCGTGAAGTAGTAACATCACTTTATAAATGTGTCAAAATTACAATCCTTTAATTCTATCAAAATTTTTAGCTTACGTTTTTAATTTATTCACATTTCTAACAAGTTAAACAAATTAAAAATTCTGAATTTTATTTTATTTTTTTAACAATAGAGGAGAAGCCAAAATGCTGATTAAAGTAATTTTCTCTCCAGAATGAATTAAAAAAAATTGGTGCTTCCGAACATCGATTTTCGTATTGATCTGGTTTGAACTTATTATTTGCGTTTTCGACTTGCTCTCAATTTATTTTGTGTAATTGTTTATTTCGCTTATGACTATACTTCGGAATTTTTAGCTTAAATTTCAATTTATTCACGTTTCTAACAAGTTAAACAAATTAAAAATTGTGTTTGAATTGGATCAGGTTGTTTACTCATTAGCAAGATGTTTATGTATTTAAAAGCTTTCACTAGACGATAAGATTCAATGAAAATCTCAGTGAAAATACAGTAAATCAAAACGCTAAAGTTGTTAAAAAGTAGAAAGTTTTCGCTCATAATGGAATAAGCACCAATTTTCAAGAAAATGAAGCTTAGGAACCCATTCGAATGGTTCCAAGTTTACATTCAAAGGTTTACCTTAACAGAGATATAAACTCGACATTAAACGATCCATTGTCCTTTTGTGCATATAAGTTTTATTCACGTGCATTCTTTATGACTAAGTTTATGGGGGAAATTTTGTTTTTTATGCCACAGGTGACCCATTTCACGAATTTTGATCAGATTTTCTTTTTATAATTTATAATGTAACTTTATTTCTACCTCATTTTCGATTTGATATCTTGCGTAAATTGGACAAAATAAAAATATTTGATATTTATCAACTAACTATTTCAACAAGACATGAGATTTCAACATGAAGATCGTCAAAAAAAAGTTTTCAAAATGAAAAATTCTGATTAAAATTGGAGAAATTGTTCGCCAGTATTGTTAAAAATAAAATTTTCTTCATAGACTTAATTATAAAGAACTCAGGGGAATAAAACTTTGCACTAGCGCTATGTGCACAAAGTGACAATGGATCCTTTGTCGTGTTTGTATGTTTGTTAGGACAAACTTTGGAACGAAAAGCTCTGGAACCATTCGAATGGGTTTCTAGGTCAAACTCGTAGCAGATGAGGCAAAGAAATTCTATAGTTACCGCTTGTACTCAACTAACTCATCAACTAATCTTTTTATTTTTCAAAGATAGAATTTCATTTATATCGAAATCTAAAGCAACATAAGAAAAGCTGACACAAGAATTTATCTTTTTCAACCTCTTGTAATGACAATATAAATTATTCTTAAAGCACTTTTATGAATTTCTTTTCTGTTTAGATGAAGTAAATTAAATTCATTCGTAATGGTTTTTAGTTTGCAATAAAAAGTAAAGCAAAATTCATATCTCACAATGATTTGATAGTCTGATCGGAGTTGAACACAAAGTAACAGCAAAACACCAAATGGTTTCGAGTTTGAAAGAGTTTTCTCTTACAAGCGAATTTATTAATTATAATAATCTAGTTGAAATAAATTATGTGAAGTCAATTTTTCAAAGACTTTACTAAAGTGAATGCTAAGAGAATATGCTTGGTGTTAATCGGTGCAATTTTTTATTGCGCTGAGCGCTCAAGAGCGCTGAGTTTTGTTTGCAACTTGTTCGATGTTTTTGTTTACTTTGAAACTTCATGATAAATATAACTTGTTCAAGGATAATGCTGTTTTGAGTTTCATTACGTCGAATCATTTTTTTGAGGTTTATGATTCGAATTCTAAAATAATTCAAACGCAAGAAAAGTCAAGAGTTATGTATTCAAATCAAATCGAAAGATCATGAGGGATCATTCATGATTTATTATATCATGAGCTTGCTTGGATTTGAACATTTTTCACCAAATAAAAAACATTTTCAGACTGGCAAATAAAATCAATACATACGTCGTAGAACAAATTTAACGCAATGAATTTCGCTGAATAGTCGGTGAACATTAACAAACATAATTTTAATGCAATAAAATGATCTTTATTTCCAAGAAAGCAACTAAATAAATCATGCAATGTCTAAATATTCTTGGTAAAATGTTTTTCAAAAAGTTGTTTCTATGGAGCAGATAAAAACAAGCTTCATTGCTACTTTCGGTTCATTAGCAACATGTTTAGAACGCATCCAACGTGAAGAATTGAGAGAGAACTTTTCTGTTTATTTCATTTTTTTCTAAGATTCTCTATTTTTTAACAATAGTTGAGAAGCCAAAATACTGATTAAAGTAATTTTCTCTCCAGAATGAATGAAAAAATTGGTGCTTCCGAACATCGATTTTCGTATTGATCTGGTTTGGGCTTATTATTTGCGTTCAGTAAGCGTTTTCGACTTGCTCTCAATTTACTTTGTGTAATTGTTTATTTTGCTTATGACCAAGTTGACGCACTTGTTAAATTCAAGCAAAGGGCATTAATGTGCATTAATGTGTCAGTTGTAAGGCGCTTAAATTTTGAAAATATTAGTTTTTTGTTTTACATATTGTCAACTTGAAGCTCGTTAATTTAGTCGTTTTGATTTTTTTGCTCCTATTTTTAAATTTTTTATTTTTTAATATTGCAATAAATCAACAAAGGATTAAAGTGAAAAAAGCGACATTCTTTAGAGACAAATTTTGCTCCATAAATTCGCGGATTATGGTTTTATTCACATAGATTTGTGCAACAAAATAGTTTGGCAGATAATTAGATCAGCATTTTGAAATATTTTGAGATTTTATGAAAGACGCCGAATAAGAGTTTAGTTTATCTTTGTTTGACCTGTTCAACAATTGCCAGTTTTTTAAACTAACTTCATGTGCTTGTCAGTCTTACCTTTGTTTAGTGCATAATATGAATATCGCCTAAAGCAAAACCGAATCAAAATCTGTTTAATTATTAATGTAAATTGATTCGATAGTTACACAAAAAGACAAAAATTTGTCGAATTATGAAATTCGACATTTAAACGAGCGAGTAAGACAAAAGTAAAAGCAAAAAGTTTTTTCTCTTTAAGAAGTTCTTTGTTTATGGTTCACCGTTTTCGATTGAGTTACGAATCTAAAAAAAGTTTATGTCGATTCATTTTTGTTGAAAGCTCATTTGATTATTGAATATTAAGAAAATTAGTTTATATTAAAAATTGGCTTCCTATTATTAATTCAGATATCATGTTTTTGACGATTTCACTTTTTTCTATATTTCTAATCAAATTAAATCAAAAAATTTGAATTCGAGAACAATTTCTTTTTATCAAAAAAATATTTTCATATCACATACAATTTCTTGTTTGTCTTTTGAGCTTTGAGGTACTACAATGATTCTATAATATTATTTGAATTGTTTATATTAAATCCACAGCTTAACTTTTGTCATTCTTGGGGTGCATATTTATATTAATTATCAAATAAAGGTGAGTCTAACGAGCACAAAAAGTTGAATTTTTGACAATAGTGATTAAAATTAAAGGCAAGAGCATCTGAAATCATATCAAAATACGCACATCGACTTAATTTCTCTCAAAAAATCTAAAAATCATTTCGAAATGCAAGCCTCAAAAAGCCCTTCTCAAGTGTTTTATGACAAACTTGTCTAGGTGGAATAGATTTTTAGCTCCCAGTATCGCCATCTTTTGTTTTAAGCGCTTCTTTAAATCAAAAAATGAAAATTTCAATTTTATTTAAATTTAATTTAGAAACCATTTATTACCAACGTCATTTGGATTTACTAAAATAAGTTAGAATATGCAAGAAGAAACATGATTGAAATTCAAAATAGAAAATAGTTTATATTTTAGCCAGTTTAATTAAAATTTATTGCCTGATTAAAAAACAAAATTATAAAAGCCAAAAGGATAAAAAAAATTATCGACGTTAATATTAAAAAATTATTTTTGAAAAATTAAAATCTATTTTTATTCATTGGTTATGTTATGTTCAAGATATTTAATAAAATTTAGTAAAAAGGGTGCTTATCGCAACATTTTACCGAATTTTATTTAACTGTGAAAAGTTAACTCGATTTTAATTATTGAAAAACGATTCAGAGGCTTAGAAATTTAATAAAATTTTTTAAAACTTAAGAAATTTATCACAAATTTTACAACAAATTGTATAAATCTTTAAACAACAAAACTTTGAGATTTAGCGAAAAATGTCGCGAATGTAGCAAATCATTTAATTCGAACGAATTTATCGAATTTATTTCGATGAGTTTGAAATCGATTAAATTAACGAACTTAAAAGACAAGCAATCGATTGCTTGAAAGTAAAGTGAGGATCTGAAATACGAGAAAGAGAATTAAATTAAGCGTTACTTGAAAACTTAGTTTCAACCACAAGGCTTGCTTAAGGCTGCCTTTAAAACCAATTTATAGTAATTCAGCTCGGATGAAGCAAGAAAAAAATTCAAGTATTAAACTCATAAATCATTCGCACGCTGTGAGCTTCAAAAAAGTTTGAATACTGAAAGAGAAAATCGCTTTATTTCGAGAATACAAGTAGTTTCAAAAAAAGTTTTAAACTTAAACATGTCTTAAAGCTTTCATTTTGACAAACGCCGACCACGCTTTTGAACAAAATGAAAATAACTGGCGTATGAAATTAAGTTGTTCGTTTTTTTTGTGCTCGGCTAGAGCTTCAATTTCGGCAAATTTTTTTGCGTCCTAAAAACGTTTTCTTTTGTTCGTAAAATGAGAAAACGTCTGCGAAAATAACGTTCATTTCGCTTAATACGATGCTTTGCCTTTGTTTTGATCTTCTTTATTAATAAAAGCGAAACGTTTTTAAAACCCCAGTTAAAGAAAGCGAATGGTATTATAAGAAAATGTTTTCATCACATTTGATCCTTGTGCAAAACTTTTTTTTAAAAAATGTTAAAAGAGAAAAGATTGTCTAAAAAGTAAAGTAGACAAAAAGCACGAACAGATGTTTTCACTGCATAGCATTGAAAACACGCAACGGCGAGATGCATGCATTGCGGTGAAACACCACTTTCAGTGCTGTTTTGTTATTTTTTTCGGCAGCGTACTTCACTTTTACAATTTGCAGTGAAAACACACAAACATATTGCATCAACAGCTTAAAATTCATTTCACACATTTAATTTCACGCACTTCGCTCTCGGTTAGGTCAGGGTTACAGTTTCGGGCGAAATTGTTTACTCGAATTTCTACAAACTGCTTTTATGTGTATAGAAGATTGCAAAACACTGGATTTCGTTTCTTGTATCCAATCAAAATTTTAGAAAACCAACTCTACGAAGAGAAAAATCGCATCGAATTTTGTCTATCTTATCCACAATATCCAATGTACTACGATTGACAACAAAAGTTTTACACAATATTCGATTTGAGTTTGCTCTGCATGACATTTTTTCAAAAATTTTACATTCATTAAATGAAATTTATTAAAGCGCATCTTGACATTTTAATCATTAAAACGAAATTTTTCTTGATTTATGATTTTCCAGAATATCGCGTTTCTTTTTTGAAAATCCACTTTAAAACTGCTTTCATTTCAAAAACGAGAACATCTTTAATTATTTACAAATGTTTCACAAAGCTTAATTGCATCCGTTTTATAATAAGAAAGAAAGAATCTGTCATCTTGATTGTAACCACGGTTTTCTATATTTCCTCATTTAAAGTTCTTGCCATTTGTCTCCTCTCATTTCGTTAATTGCTATAATTTCATTTGAGTTTCACTTTTATGCGAAACTTTGTTCTTTTTGTGTTAGTTAGAGTGAAAGCGAAAGTAATTTTTAAACACAGACAATCGACGCACATTGATGCTGCTTAGCAGTAAAGCATCGCTGCTATTATTGAGGACTAATTTTCAAATGAAATTGGATTTTCAAAGAATAGAAGAGAGAGAGAGTTTGCGAGAAAAAAATTGAATTTAGAACACAATCGAGATTTCTCCGTAATTTATTTTCACCTAACGTACGATTTTGAATTAAGCAATCGATGAATAATGCGAGAAAGCAAAAAAAGTTTCATCGAAAGTTTTGCCTTTTCTCTCGCTCTCCTCTCTCTCTCTCTCGAGTTTATTTCTATTTCGCTTTTCAGACTAACGAACATAACATTCTTCACGCATTACACGTACGATTATTTCGAAATTTATCGCTTTATTCATTTTGTTTTCTTTTCAGCAACACACAAAAAAAAATGGCGCAAAGAATGTGAAACAAATTTCAATTTCAAATGTTAGCGTATATTTCACGACTCGTTGCGAAGCGCGTTTAAAATGTGTGTGAATTTAGAAAGAGAAGTTAAAATTTGAAAGGAAATAAGAATCAATTTATTATTACACATTTGCGAGTTTTTTTTCTTTACTTTAGAAAGTGAAAATTGTAAAGAAAAAGTTTTGCGGAGGAAAGAATGAAGAAAATGAATGCGCTTTTCGCGCAGTTTACATTCGCGGAGATAGAGAGTATTGTAAATAGAGCGAAAGTAGTACGAAGTTGTACGACGAGAACGCTTTTTTATCAATTATTTTTTCATATAGATTTGTATTCACTTTCGCACCGCTTTCGAATGCGACAAACAATGCACTCACTACTCCGTTAACGCTGATAGTCACATTTCTCTGTCAATATCCAAAAGCGAAAGTGCGCTCACTGCGTTTGTGACTGCGTGTGTGTAAGTGTGTGTGTGTGTGTGTGTGTATGTCTTTTTATGACCATTTCTTTGATCGCAAAACTAATTTTCGCTCGCTTTTAATGACATCTTTTTTCTCTCTTATTCGACATAAATCATTAATAGAAGTAACCTTTTCCTCCTTAATTTCGCTCAATTCGCTTTTCTCTTTCGCTTTAGACTCATTCATCGCGTTCGCGAGTAAACGATTTGCCAGCGAAAGCGGCTATCATCCTTTTGTTCGCTGCTCACACGCTGCCGAAAGTAACAAAATTTTCGGATTCTTTTCAAAATCGCTTTAATGGAAGTGTGTCACACACAGTGCATCATTTTTCGCATTTTCGAGCCGAGCATTATCAATCGTAGAAACGTCAATTGTGTTCTTCGCTTGTCTCCTCGCTCATCGAGTATCTCGTCACTGAACGAGCACATGCGGTCATCGCTACTTGGCTACTTTCAAACACGGCAAATGCGATTATCGGCGTGATTTTAATCATTCGCAATACGTAATGAATTCTGACAATCTACTAAATGGCTCGCGTTGGTGCGAGAAAACAGTGCTGACTGCTAAAGTATCACACTTACTTCGCTTCACATCTGCTCATCTTATACTTCACTCATCACAAATGCGTTTTTCGGTAATTAATCAACTCTTAGCGATACGCAACCTCGTCGAATGGCTGTTCACATTGTTCAATCGTAAAACTGTACCTCTTCGATATGCGCTTCTAAATTGGTGTAAAATTTACTTTATTTCACTCACCTTGATTCAACTTTTAACAAACAATGTTTGGTAAGTTTTTTGGCTTATTTTGCTTTTGATTTCACCTTTTCGCTCATTAATTCATTTAATTAAACGCTAATCGCGTTGTTCGTTATCCGTGCGATGCATTTCAAAAGCAGTTTTAACCTGCGCTTTCAAAATTCTGAATTCTAAAAGAGAGCAAATATAGTGCAGTTGAACGTTCATTAACAAAGTTTCGCTGAATTTTATTTTTCGCCAACTTTTCTGCTCGTTTCGATTCGCAAAACGCTCTGATTGCTGCAAACTCGAATAACTCATACAAAACGAAATACTCTGTTTTCACTGTCGTTCACAATTTTTATTCAATTTTTAAAGCGAACGCATTCTTTCTTCGCGAAGAGCGATGAAAACATTGATGAAGCTTTGAATTAAATTATCGTGAAATGATTGTGTAATAAAAATACCAAAAATATTCACGAGTGACGAATTTTCAATGTGTTCGTCGACGCGCGAAACATTAGATTTGTGCAAAAATTTTTACTAATAATCGTTTGAACATTTCTTTATTCATTTATTTTTGCACAAATACACAAATAGAACGAGCTTGATGAACATTTTCATAAATCGCAGCGAATGTTTGAATGCTTGAATTTTCAAAAAGATTATTTTACGTTTGTCGTCGCAAATAAAAATGTCGAAAAGTCTCTCGCAGCTAGAGCATCAGCCAAAAACAAAGTTTTTAAATGAATTTTTTTTTTCATTTCTAAATTTTCTATATTTCTAAAAATTAAATATGATAATCAATGAAAAAATGCTCTTGAAAAAGACCAGATAACTTAGCGTAAGAATTTGGGTAAATAAGAGATTAAAAAATCTTAAGTGCAAACAAAATTCATCTTCAAAAATGATTCTTAAGACGCTTTGAGCTTTCATTCTCAAAACAGCTTCATTATTTGTGATTTAAGACAGCCTGTCTAAATTCATCGAAAATAAATTCATCATATTTTACGGAAGTGGATGAAAGCAAACAAAATTTCTCATTTAAGCGAATTCCATTACAGCTTATTGATAGCTAAAAAAATGCGGTTTTAATGTGATTGTGGCCATATATTCAAGTCATAAATCACCTCAAAAATTACTAAATTACCTACTTTCTCTAGTTCTTTTTTAACTTATTCGATTTACTTTAGGTGAAGAGTTATGTCGGTTTTTCGAAAAAAAAAGTTTTGAAAAATTCAACTGCTTTCATCCTCAAAGATTGAATGAAAGACTTGAATTTTTATACAAAGATACATACAAATCAGTTTGAAAATGTGGAAGTATAAGTTTCATCTCCAAAATATTGAATGATTCAGCTTAAAAAAGATCGCTAACATTAAATTATTAATGATAGACAAACCAAAAACTTGTATCGATGGACATTCTTTAGCAAAAAATCTACCAATTTGTTGCATTTCGGTTAAGGTTTGAAGAAAAATGAAAGATTTTGAACGCGAATGTGCTTGTACTTATTTCAAAAAATAAAATAATACGAAAGCGGAGTACATTTATTTTTAAATACACAGAGTGTAGTTACTTCAACCAAAAACATTTTCTACCGTTGAAATCTTATTTTGTTGCATTACTCTGAACGTTATCATTGACATAAAGCAATACGTTTTCGCAGAAACACAGAAGAAAATCGATAAGTTTCAACAGAATTAAGTCATTGATTTTGTATAGTGAGAATGAACTATGGTAAAAAATTCAAATCTCATCATGTACTTATCTTTAATTCACACTTATTTAAAAAAATACCTAGGTCTTTATTTCTGATAATTTTTTTAACTTTTGCTGAGTTTTCAATGATATAAATCATTTTTTAGCAGAGTAAAATAGAAAAATTGATTTGATTATTTCTTACTGATTAAAACAATTTCTAATATCGCGCCTCGAGTTTATTCTATGTCAAGAATAGAGCAATGAATTCATCGTCAAATAAAAATATTTAAAAAAATTAAAATATGATTTATATAACAATAAACTAAAAATTTCATTTTCTTTTGATAATTAAATTTTCCAAACAAAACACAAACACAAAATGTATAGCTCAGGGCTTTTGATTTTTCAAGAGACCCCAATCCAAGGTGTTTATTTTCTGGAGAAAAATTATTTCTGGACAGCGACTAATTTTCCAATTGATTTTTTAACTCATTTATCTCAAAATTAAAATTCTTCATTAACTCTTCGTTTTACATATTATAGACTCTTATTTAGGATGTGATTTTTTAAACAAGTCCTATAAATAGGATGATTACTTGGGGGGAGTTGGAATTATTTCAGGGCGATTGTTTCGAGAAACATGGTAAATGTTTCGAGAGTATTTTATTTGATATAGAGCTGGTAGTTCTTCGCTTTCCCAAAGTTCATATAAATATTGGAATAACTTTTGAATTTGAATCATAAGCTTCTTTAGAAATTAATGAAAGAGAAAACTTATACTCAACACAAAATGAAATTAAAATGAAGCAATTTTCACAAAAATTTAACTTCATTAATCGGAGTCGATTAAGTTTAAAGGAATCGAAAAGAATTACAGGATAAATGAAAAAAGTAAAAAATATCATTTAATTAAGCTTTTAATGCCAATATAATAGTTTTTTGAAAGCAATTTTGATGTTTCAATGAGAATTCTTTGCTAACATGTTCTTCGATGAGCCGAAGAATCATTTGAAGACTTTTGGAACACATCACAAACTACTTTCACGCAGAATAAGTGTTTTTAAACACTCTTGGATGTATTTGGGCGATAAGTAGATCATGTAAGCAATCAAAAGAGGTTTAATAACATAACATCAAATACCTGAAGAAAAATCGATAAAATTAAGCAAAATAAGAAGCTGATCGCAGAGATGAAGAAAGTTGCGCAAAGGTTTTTATTTAATTTGCTATAAACAACGCAATAGAAGTGATCACGTTTGTCAAAGAACAAAAATTGTAATTTGGATTCGCGTGAGGAAAAAAATTAAAGCAGGAAGATCGTTTTCTACTGTACAAACTTTTAATTGATTGATTGTATGATAGCTTTTTTGTTTGTTTCATAGTTTCTAACAAGGAAGATCCACGAAATCTTGAATATATCCAGGTCACATGATCGACTTTCTGAATTCATTGATATTTTGAAAAAATCAATAAAGACATTAAAAACGAGTTCAAAATACAGTGTACAGCAATGTTTTATCATATCATTTAAATTAAAAATAAAATGACTTTATTGATAAATGTTGTTCAAAAAAGATTAATTGCTAATAATCAAAGAAATTATATGCATCATATTTAAGAATATTCAAAGATAATTTTAAGCTTGACTAGAAAATTGATTATTTCATTATGATTACATTCAATATTACAAAATATGATTTAAATTTTTGATAAAATATGTTGAATTTGAATGATGAAAATTAAAAAAGTCAATAAATATTTTGCTTTCATTAAAATTTGGAATTAAAGTTTAAAATTTTATAAAATTATAAATTCACAAAAGTAAAAATCTAGAATTGAAAATTTTAGATGAAATTTTAAAAAATTTAGTACCTCGATTTCAAAGCGAAAGATAAACGTCTGTCTGCGCTTTCTCTCTTTTTTGTGTTAATATTTTTATATCTTCTCTTTAACTGCATGTATCATTTCGCTATGATTGATTTGGTTGACCTTTCACACACAGTTGTGGTCACATCAATATTATATCTTATGCCAAAGAGCGTTCAAATTTTGAATAGGAAAGATAGCATATTGATAAGGCCACAGAAGCACTTTTATATTTTAAATTTTGCCAACGTTTTTGAGTTAGCGTAAGTTATTTTAAGAATTGTTTGAGTATTTTTATAACTCTTTTCAAAATTAAATT